>CAJNOP010000524.1:35957-107640 GCA_905250075.1 Rotaria sp. Silwood1
TAACAAATCTAACTAGATTCACATTTACCCGACTCTGAATTTCGTAGGACTGATCCTCTGCTACCATATTTGAACTATTGATCGTTTTTAACTTCCGAAAGAAATAGATGTATACTAGTTTGTTAGATGACTTTGTTTCGCTAGAAAAAAAAATAATGTTATCTATGCCAATTTTCATTTACTATAAAGTCTACACAATTTAAAATTCTGCTTAGTAAACATTCCACAAGTCTTCGTTTATAATATATTAGAATAGCTTATAATAAGCTTAAGAAAAATAATATTTCTTTCTTTGTCAAATATTTGCCGTTGATATTGTTAAATAAGTGCTGATGTTTGTGTATCAAATGCATTGCTTGTCAATACTTTACTACTGGTAAATTTTAAATTATTAAAGATACACTCTAAGTTAAAATGTGTGTACTTTTTTCGTCGTAAATTATAGTGCCGTGGGTCCCAGCTAGAAAATGTGTCGCACTTCAATGTACCGTATTTTTAACCGTTCTGTACGTATATGACTATGGGTGTGGGTGATGTGTGGGTGTGGGTGAGTGTGGGTGTGGGGTGTGGGTGGGTGTGGGTGTCGGTGTGTGTGGGTGTGCGTGGGGTGTGAGTGTGGGTGTGGGTGTGGGTGTAGACATAGATCTCTCCCGGAGTCACACCCACACCCCTCTAGTCATCCAGATCATGAGTTTCGGTTCAAATTTTTTCTTTGTTTTGAATTTAATATTATCAGGTGCTGCTTTTGGATCAGTTGAATAATAAGATTGATTCTCTCCAACATTAGCATTAATCAGTGTAAAATATTTTTCATCATCTACAATGATATCACAATGACGGCCAGTCGTTTTGTATAACTTGCCACAATTTTTTCTCGCTCTTTTTTCGTGAGCTTTATTATCCATTCTTGGAGCCTTTCTACGTCTTCTAATAACCAATGATGTTCGACGACGTAAATTACGGCTAATAGTTGATTGATTAACATCATAACGTTTGGCTAATTTACGTTGGCTAATGCCACAACGATTGTTAGCAGATTTAACAAGCTGTTTTATTTCTTTATTTGAAAGTTTTAATGGACGACCAGTTTTGGGCAAAAATTTTGTTCGTCCATGTTTTAAATACCTTTGTAAGATGTTATAAATAGTTCTTCTTGGAACACCCTGTTTTATAAAATAATTAACTGTTGTTTTGCAAGATTTATTTGATGAATCGACATAAAAATTGCAAATTCGTTGAGCAAGTTTTTCTCTTTTTTCTCGTGTCATTTCTTTTATGAACGCGTGGTAAAAACAAATAATATATGATTCGAAAGAGGAGAAAATTTCCTATCGAATGGTAACAAAATTTCTTCAGAGAGACTTATGTGCAAAGAAATACAATGGTCAACGTTTCGTGTCATTACTTTTGCATCGTACGCTATATTTTAGATCAAAAATACCATTGACAGTGATTTTGTCGTTGGTAGATCATTATGACTGTTGGCATTGAGTATCTAGCTTTGTCATCAAGCTTATCACATCTAATAGAGCCGTCGAGACTTACATTAGTGTTCATCAAAAGCCGATTTCTGACGATAATTCACTTAATCCAGTTGACTCAGCATTCGGTGGCGGCACAATTTATGAAATCATATATGTCAAGGGATGCTCCTTATTAGTACTATATATGAATGAAAAATATTAAAAAGATTTCCTGTAGTTGATCAAATGATAGTGACCTGATAGTGGTTTTTAAGACTATCTCACATATCTTGATAAGAATATTCCGGAAAGAGATAGTTAGCTTTTGGAATTGTTCACAACTTTTCACGGCTTAAGAACAGAATAACGAAAATCCAATTATGGATCTAACTGAACAATGTTTATTAATATTGAAAAGTCGAACAGATTGTCTTCGACTTTCTATATTTTATTTACATGTGAAGTGCTAATAGAATAGCAAAAAGTTTTCCGCTCCGAATGATGATCATCTGTACAATAAAAAACAAAACAATTTCAATATTGATTCTTAAGTAAAAATAAAGTAGATAGAGTTCTGTTCACAAATTTCAATGAAGTTTAATATTCAGCAAAAATGTTTAACAGGAGATTATAGATTAAAACAGCAGAAATAAGTCAACAAAGAACAGATTCATTTTATTAGTAATAAAAGTTACTCAATAGAAACGTTCTTTCTTGAGCAATTAGTGTGAGGTCAACATGATCAAGTGATATATACACCTTTATCGTCATCCAATATAAAACAAGTAATACGAATAGAAGTATCAAGCTGAATATATAAAATGCGTCAAGACTAAGGCGTATTAAGGCATCTGTTTTATCTTCATCAAGATTTCAGGTATAGTAAACACTGTCTCATTTGAATAGGTTCATGTGTGCGGATGTGAACTTTGGTGTGAATGAACTGATAACACCCACATTCTCTAGTTGTCATATGACTACCGGTAATGCAACCAATGCTGCCCGAGTCATCACTGAAGATGATTCTCACTGGGTATACGTATTACTAATCACTATGAAGACACAAGACTACGAACATTATAGACTCTCAAAGAATTGGGCGTTCACAAACTATGTGGAAATATATATTGTTTGAGCCTATTCCGCAGATCTAAACTCATATCAGTTCTTTCTACTGTTAAAACTGAAATATCTTTCAGCAATTATTGTTATATTTCAGAAAAGCAGTTAAGAAAACGTGTTCGATGTGAATCTTCAGCTTTGATTTGGTCACATCCTGCCTTATAAAATATTCGATCAAAGCAATTTTAAAGGAATACAATGTGAAACTTTTTATTCCCCTTTTAAACACAGCGTAGAATAAAATTTAAGTTGCTAATCTTTTTCGTGTGTATATCTTCTTGCAGACTGACAGTTGACAGTAAACGAATGAATATTGCTTCAAAGATTTAAGAAAAAAGACAAAACAATCGAAATAATCATTTTCTGTTCTTTTTTCTACTTCATCGATGGAGGGTGTCAGAATGGTGTGCAACTTTATGTTTTCGATATTTCTCATTTTTCGAATGTTATCACTCAAAATAAATATAATTTAAATACAAAGATGGATAAAGCAATGAGCTCTATACACACAAATATTATCCTACATAAGTATGTATGCACATATACATGTATATACAATCTGTTTTATAATATATTCCAAATGAATAAAATAATTACATTAAAAAAAATCATAGTCTTTTTGCAGAATGCCGAAGTCGATACGGATTGACTCAGGAATTTATTGTAATCGAAATCATAACGATATAATTTTCGAAGTTGTTCAATTTTATCCATTCTATTACATTCTGGAATATTACAGTGTACTTCAAAATTATGATTACTTGTTTTTCTTTTTTTTAATAAATATGCTCGTTCATCAAGAAGAAGATCAGAGATCGTTTCAGCATTGTCGAAACAATCGGAACATATTGAATTTGTTATTCCATTAATAGATGTAAGACATGTAATACAAAAAGTACTCAATTGTTCTTGTGAATAGCATTCATTAGGATTTGTAAAATTTGTGTATCTTGAACATGTTAATGGAATCTCAGGCGTTGATGTGTATAATAATGGTAAAATTATGCTTGTATTATGTTCGATTATAGTTGAATTCAATAATAATTCAAGTTTACTAAGTTTTGGTTCATTACAACCGTTTGTTAAACAATGATAGGTAAAACCATATTCATATGACCCATTACTTTTTATTGTTAAGCCAAATAGAACAAAATCTTCATTGTATCCATATGCTTGATGATATGTTTCTGAATTAATATTTACGTATCCTTTACCATCATTTTTAAAATCAATCTCTATTGTACAATACGTTTTGTTGACGTCCATTTTGATGCAACGTGGTGGTGTTGTTAAATTCGTAGCTGTTACCACTAATTCATCACATTGATAACAAATTAAACATGAACCAGACTTTATTATTAGTATAAAAATAAGAAAACTCAAACCATATGAGAATACCATGCTAAAACTAAAATTAAGGAAAAAGAAAGTGCTTCAATTTGACAAACTACTTCTAATTGATTTCTTTTGGAATACTTCAATCTGAAGAGTACGAACGTCAACAACAAACAGTCCTAATCCTTACCAATCGAACAGTATCAGTACATGATAGTCATCGAAATAGGACGACAAAAATTTGTTAAACTTTGTTTCTTTTTTTATTTATCGTGGTAATGAATCACTTGTATTTTTTTGAAAATTTATATATAATTTTTGAAAATTAAATGTTACAAGTAGAATCATATTCAAAGAACATACAAGTATAATCAAGAAATCATGCTGATGAGACTTTTGTCTCAAGTGATCGAAATTGAAAGTTGACAATTTAATGAACTCCGCACAACAATATTTCACTGATATTGGTGAGCAACACTGTGTGTATCTGGATTGGTCAAAAGGATAGGTTTCATTCACTCCGTTCTCAATTAAATCATGATCTACTAATTCAAATTCAAATCTATCAATCGAACTCATCCAGTCATAGACAAACTCATTGTCGTTCCTGACTATTCAACTTCAGTTGTTGGATGTGCATATGAAACTATTCTTTCGACTCTCCTTACCTGCTCTTTGTCGTCATTATCTTCATTTGAATGCTTACTACTTGCCTATGTAGCTTGTTGTATCATTTTTACTCGTGATAAGATAATATATCAGTTGACAAACATTGAAAAGCAACGTTTTGCACACAATTGTCGACTGCATAATACTATCTCGTACCTCGAATTCTCCTTCTTTATTTTTATTCATTGTTGACTCTGTTTATATTTTCATCTTTTAGACACATGAACTGATGAAGGAATCAAAAACGTGTGAGAATGTCATACATAATCTAAGAAAAAGAGCGCGGCTGAATGCCAGAACGAGAGGGGAAGATAGAATAACAGGGTATGGGTGTGGAGGAGTGCATACTCACAATAATCGAAAATTATCAATTTCTTTTGAACAAATCCTCTTATAACTTTGCAATCTTTCTTATATCTCCAACTTTTGATTCCTCGAGTGGCTTCTGCTCAAATTCATTCATGCACACACCTACTCATACTCTGCAATATTTCGAATCGACTGCCTATTGGATATTTATTGCTTTGCTATCTTTGTAAAGGATAAATTTAGGATCAAATTTTATCATAGTACCAGCCGATAGAATGTGATATATATCACTTACCTCGTTCTAGACGAAGTAGTGCTGATAACTATTCGTAGACAATCTCAAGAATAGAAAATATGCAATTCACGCAGCTTTGTACACCAGACACTCCGGCTAAATAAAATCGACGAGCAATACTACAATGCTCTTTCTCTGTCTTTTTCAAAAGAATATTCACAATACGTGGATCTCGTCTTTTATGTTAAAAACCTACAGATGTAGGTTTTTTAATTAGGTCTTTTTGAAAAATATAAAATCTTTTATTTTTTGTCCTTGAATTGTTGTTATATTCAGATGCAATGTATCAAAATCAATTTTTGAAATATATGTTGCTGATAAATTATCCTCCCAAGATAAAACATAAAATTGTCTAGTTTCTAAATCTGTCGAAAATGGCTTATAACCTTCAGCAATTCTTACACCTTTTGGTGTTATTGTTACATTTTGTATTTGTTTACCAGTTCGTTCATTTACTTTTATGCATACCATGGGTGTAATTATACTATATTGCCATAAGGCAATTAAACCAACGGATTTTATATAACCAAAACCATAGACATTATAATCAAAATTTTTCGTCCTGACAACAACTTTACTTGCACGATCTGATAAATCTAATGTAATTAAAACTGTATGACCTTTCTTAAAATTATATGCATGATAAGTAAACAATTGATTTTTGTTATCAAAATAACTACCAGGCATGGATGAACCAATGTCTATCAGTTGAACTATTTCTCTTTTTATTTGTAAGGTTTGTGTGTTTACTTCAACTAAATATTGTGCATTACTGTTGTTGTGTATAATTGCGTATAATTTATTACTTATGCTATTATATTGTATTTGATCAATCATGAATTGTTGAACTTGTTCAGTTTGTTCAACTTGATTTAATACTAAATTATATTTAAAAAATTTCGATATACCATATAATATTTGTTCCATAATAAAATAGATATTCTTATTCTCACGATCGTATGTATAAGTGTCAATACGATTGTTCAATGATCGAACATATTTTGATGGATAATTAGTGACTTGAAACGTTGTTAGTGTACGTAAACGATCTCCAGTTTCTTCATTCCATGTTCTAACTGAAAAATCATCGATTGAAAGCCACTGTGATGAAATCGAACAGAAAAATAACGATAAGAGAAAAACTCTACACAAGTTACTATCAGTCATTTTTGTTGTTTTTTTTTGTATTCTAAACATATGAAGTCATTAACTTTCACTGTCATGTGTTATCTTTGTTATCAAAATACGAAATTTGAGGAGTCTCTTAGGATTGCATATTCGTAAAAAAAATACACTTCACACATCAGTAGGTGGCGCATTGGAAAGTGCTAACAATATTCAAAAAATCGTACTATTATTGGACTAGTGTACATACAATCGTTATTATTGAAAGATGCAACATTTTGAACGTTTCAAATCGATCGAATCCAATGAAAAGTTGTTTTTCCTATATCAAATCATTTTATTGTTATTCTGAAATTGTCCAGAATAATACATGAATTAAATAAAATCTTTTATTTTCTTACTCTGATATAGCAAATAATAAATATTTGTCTCATAAAGTTATATTGAAATTTGTTTTTTCCTAGCTTTGCAAATTAGAAAGTATTGTTCCAAGTGAAAATTTAACAATCAGTTTAAATAATTATTTTTTTCATCAGCCGACATCTACTAAACTTATACAATGGTAATAAGAATGATTAATACCATAGATACTGCTGGACCTCTGAGAAAAATCAGTGCCTTTTTTTAAAAATACATCTTCATTATTTCAAATGTATATTCTTGTTCTATATATGTGTATAGTTTATCTAGCAAATGAAAAGTCATCATTCTTTTTTTGAAAACAGATGAATAGTTATTTTTCTCTCAAATAGCATATATCGATGTGAAAAAGTCAAACAGCTAATATTTTAAAATATACTCAAAACATAATAGACTCATATTGGCATTTTTCGTAAAAACCAAAATTATATGTCAGTGTCTAATCCTAAAAGAAAATATTCATAGCTTCGTTAAATTTTAAAATTTATTTGAATACGAAATCTTTTAACAAACGATTAAAACAAGGTTCTTGCCTATAACTTTCACATGTACTTCATACCAAATAGTTAACATTGACTATGAATGTAAAGTTAAACGGTTGTTCAACAATACAAACAATAGAATACACAATGAATTGTAGCTGATATCTCGTATAATTTCGCTTTTGATAACGTTAATAATAAATAGGCAACTGTACATTACCTCTAGAGATCAAATATAACTTCCAAATTACAATAAAACTTTCTTCTATTCATTGACTCCTGATAAAAGACTTGTCATTTGTTGAAACGGCAGAGTTTGAAGACAATTATATTTTTACGTTGTTTCAGTGACTACCAGCTACACACTTTTGAATACTATTCTAGAAAGAAAAATATCAAGTAACAGAATCATTTAAATCAAAAGTTTCATCAACATCAATACGAAACGATTCAATATCAGTTGTAGAATTTTCTGCATTATAATGTATCAGTTTCGTGAAGTGCAATAAACTAATAGTGTCCAGAAGGGTGTGGGTGTGGGTATAGATGACAATAATACTCATACCCACACCCACACCCGCACCCTATTTCACGTAGAATTGATTCAAATACGATCCATTAATAGAATCTCGACAAAGATTTCGTTTCTCATAATTTTCAAGAACTATATTGTTCAACGTTTCGAAAAATAGAAAAATTTTGAAGAAATGAGGAAACTATTCAACGAATGTCGAAAATACATTAAGAGCGTTTGGTGAGATAAATCATAATGATGAGGCTGATCTGGTATAAAAAAAAAATTATTCAATTCTGCCATTCATTATCGAGCTATCATGGAACTTATATTCGTGTATCCACCATGCATATTTATTCATGAAATCATAGTGTGATATTTAATTATGTGGACTAAATTAAGTTACAAATTGGAATACATATGTGTAAGAACGATCATAACATCATTGTTCAGTATCTAAATTCAAATCATGATCAATGAAAATTGGTACATTATTATATTGATAAACTGGTGGCGATCAAATTGTTAATCTAATTTCAATAGGACATGAGTTACAACTATTATGTTACAATATTCGAAGTTTTGTGCTGTTTCTTCAATTTCAATGAAAGTCGACATCATATAGAATAAAACTATGTTTGTCTTGTCAACAATCCTAGTAGTTAGGTAATAATGAACGACTTTGTTTATGTAAACAATAATATCGATGGATTGCGACATAGCATCTTTTTGAAATGCAAAACATGAGACAACGAAATTCGAATAAAGAATAAACAAATGACAAACAAAAACACCTTAATAGACGAAGAACAATATTAGGTTCGAACTTAGAGTTGTTATTTGCTATAAGTACTTCAAAGTCTTCTGTATCGATTTGTGCTGAAAAAAAATTTTTCGTGTTGTCGAGATTTCGAAAATCCATGGTCTTTTTTTTTCAAAGCTCACTATCTCTAAAAAGAATGTGTTTTGTTGACTATTTTTGATGCAGCGTTTCTTCATGTATTTTTAGGTGAAGGAAGTCGAGCATATTCACAACGTCACCTAGAGTCATCCTCAAATCGCTGCTTGCCTTTTTTTTCTGTGTATATGTGGAGAAAAGACGAAGCTAGTGAAGCGAAGAAATGGAATCATATTGGAAACTGTTCACTTTGATGAAAGAATTCTGACGATTTTTTTTCATAATCTTACTAATGTTTATTATTCCTACTTTTCTACACTTGTTTCTTTCATACTCATAGGTAATTTTGTTCGGTAGTAGAAACATACAGGTGTTCACCACGTGAAATAAACATCACTCAGAAAAAAAGAAAAAAACAACGCTCGAGAAAATGCGTTGGTTGGTAAAAACCCAGTCACGTTTATTTAGTAACTGATACGTAATACAGTCGATCAGCGATCATACCAAAGCAATTATCAAACGTCGAAATCTTAATTTTAGTGTAAGTAGACTGTCGGGACCATCAGTTTTTCTCCACTATGTTACAGAACCTAGTTAATATTTCTATTTTTCAAGAAAAGAAATAATAATAACTGAATTCATCAATGGAGACGATAGAAAATATAATAAACAAACATGACTTTTCTTTTTCTATTGCATATATTTCTATTTATGAGAAGACATAACGAATACAAAGTAACGATAATGAGGGTGTGTGGATGTGGATAAGTGTTTGATTATGTGCAGGATCTTCATTAAATCCTGTTTCAAATCTTGTTAAGATCTTTAAATTCCGTGCTTACACGCTTTCTTCAGAATTTAGTCGTTTTCTCCTATGATACAAGTCAGTATGCATTATAAAAATGGAGTAATTATCATATCACAATTGGATTTACTTTTGATGAGAACATATCTCAACAAATGTCCATAAAACGACCATTCAAAATTATTAATATTTCAGAAATTAGAATAATGCGGCGAATTGAAGCCATCCAAAAAGAAATGCTACATAACGTTTTCTGTAAATAGAAGAAAACCAACTTTTTTTATTTTACTATTTAAGGGAATAGTTTTGAGAAGTATTCTTGAAATTTGTTTATGAAAGCAAAAAATGGACGGACTCATCTTTTCTATACAAAGGAAACTACTTAATACTGTTCAATTAGTAGTGGAATCAAATCAAATTACTTTTGGAAAGGGACTTTTGAGAAATCCTGTAGATGTTTAGATAAATGCAAATAGTTAGGCAAGCAGATAGCTAATTAAATAGTAAGTTAGATACATTTTGTCAACAATGATAAAATAACAAGAACTAATGAGTTCGAATTTTCAATATTGTGTTCAGTTAATAAAAACAATTTTCTTGCTTTCCTCTGTAGATACATGATAAGTTTTGAAAAAATTGTAGTGTATGATATTCAGCGAGATCTTCATGTCTTTTGAACGAAAATAGCTACAGATCTTACCTTTATGTTGATCGATAGAGAAAATCCTATGCTTTCTAACCATTATATTAGGATTGGAAATTCTCATTTGATTCAGTTCGGATATAAATAGTGCTTCTAAAAACTCATCATATGTTTAACAAGAAAAGCACGAGACTTCTTTGTATATTATATGAAAATATAAAGCATATGTTGACTGCAGAGAATGATAAGAATATCTAACGCATTGCGATTAGCACCCAAACGCGGTCAAAAAGTTAATCTCATTTTTACTCAGTTTTTCTTTCATCTTATTGTCATCTTGAGTTTATCTTTCTTTGAATCAAGCACAGTCAAGAATGGGTGGAGTAAGGATTTAAATAGAGTTGGATGTTTCGTATGGAACATGAAATCTGTTTTCTCGATCATTGTTCAACAGAGTTGTTGAAGTGCTTAACTGAGCTGAATCTCGTTGTCGAAACTTGATTCGAAACATATAAGAACGACACCAAAGTTGGAATGATAATAGATTCAGAGGCAACCGCAAATAAACTTGAGTCTGATCAGAAGACAACGTAGAGAAACGTGAACTATCAGGAAACCCACGTGACATCTCTAAAATGGGTATGAATGTGAAAGTTACCAACATTTTCAAATTCATTTCAGGTATGTCCATGCAAATGTTTAACAGACGAATCATAGAGGTGACCGCGAATTTTATTCGACTAATTACGAAACCAATACCAATGAAGATCAAGAACAAACATTATAGCGATGATTGTGCACATATTGTTGTTGTCCAAAAACGTTCACCAATAATTGCATCATCGATGAACAAATATTTGTTGTGTACGAATAAGTCTATCACAACTGGACTAAACAGTAAGTATTGAATTATCAGATGAACATGTATCTTAATTAATACTTGCTTTGACTCTTTACATGAAATATGATTGTTCGTCGTGCACATACTGATATAGAAATGCCGAGTTTCGACTATTATCGACGAAAGACACGTCTCAATCCATCGAAATCATATCGAGACTCAAGTGATAACATAGCACCCTACTCTTATTTGGCTCCAATTGGTGCGTATTTGTTCATTTTTTCATACAACATCATAGATTTCTTATACGATACGTAACTGTAGCAGATGATATATGTAAAAGTGCTGTGAAGATAAATCTGAAACTCATTTTTCATATGAGTCTAACTTAGATTGAACTGGTTTCTTGCAGGTCTCGCTGTAACATCCGCTTATTTGACCAAATATATCACTCGAGATGTTGTCGCCTATATCGGTCCGTCTAAAGATGTTATGTCTCCTACAATGAAGATCTCTCTAAAAAACATAGCACCAGGCACAACGAAAATCTTCAATTGGAAAAATAAACCGGTTTTTGTACGTCATCGTACAATGGAAGAAATCACACGAGAAGCAAGTGTCAATATTAGTCGATTGCGTCATCCTCAAGCCGATGCTGATCGAGTTAAGAAACCGGAATGGCTCGTCGTAATCGGCCTTTGCACTCATTTGGGTACGTGCAAAACTATATTGCATGTAGACCAGTGAATAAAATTTCATGGATTCTTGATTATTTTTCGTTTCAGGATGCGTTGTGGTTCCTAATATCGGTCAATACGGAGGTTTCTATTGTCCTTGTCACGGTGCGGATTATGATGTATCGGGCCGTATTCGAAAAGGTCCAGCACCTTTTAACCTTGAAGTTCCTGAATACGCTTTCAAAGATGAAAGCACTATTGTCATCGACAACTACTGGCCTAAACAACTTTGATTCACAAAGAAGTTTTGCTTCCATCTCTTTCATATTTTCCAAATGTTAGTGTATTCCTTTCTATCGCATAGACAAGCACACTTGCTGCTGCTTTATTTGCATCTGCAGTTATTTTTCACATCTCCGAAATCATGAAAAGTTTCATATAACAGCCTTCCAAAACGCAAAGACCGATTTCAGGATGGGGTATGGGTGTGGATGAAGAGAAGGCCTATGATGATGGGTGGATGTGTGGGTATAGATGGGTGTGGGTATGGGGTGTGGATGTGGGTGTCAGTAATCACGAAATTTATATCCACATCCACACCCACACCCACACTTCATACATATGCTTTTAAAGAGCTTTTAGTCAAAATAGACATCCTTGTAAAGTAAATAGTACATTCTCTAAACAATGATCGAGGCAACATATTCTCTATTGAAACTTTATTCTGTACATGCACACATTTTTGAAAAAAAACGCTTTTTTTGTTAGCAATGTGGGGGACGAGGAATTAACAAACAGAAAATGTGCACTTTATAACTCCCAAGATGAAACAGTCTGTCTATAAGACATTCTACAGATTTATATGTCCATAACTAGGAAAAAATATTATTTCTTTTAAGATTTGTATTTACTTTTGAGACGATAGCGTTCGGATTCATCCGAGTTCAAAAAAATGTTTATCTAACCAAGCTTATACTCATTGATGCTATTGTTCAGTTTTAGCTAAATAAGAAAATATTAATTTTTAATACAATCTATATTTAATTTTGGATGATAGTATTCAATTTAATCCAAATAAATGATGATAATTATTATTAGATTGTAGAATTTCTACTAATATATTTACAATGTAGTTCAGATTAATCTAAAAACAAAAAATCTGTTCATTTATCGAAATATGATACCTACCCTTGAGCATGTGATTTTGAGCTAGTTGAAAAATTTATTTGCGTATTTAAATTATAGATAACTTTGATCATGTTGTAAAAAATAACTAATCTGTCAAATCAATTCGGTTAGCAGTGTGATTTCTGTATAGAACATCTATTATTGACTTTACAAGATGTACCGGTAAAATTAGATGACATATAAGTGTACAAGCATTTATTGAAATGCGTAACATTATTGTTAAAAAAAACACTACCTTATAAGATTTTGTAAAAGACTTATAGCAAAGAATATATTAAATGTCACAGTAAAGTATTCGTACTCTTTCGTAAGATCATCTCAATCGTCCTAAAAATCTTATAATAGACTCAATTTATGCTGTAGTATCTATCTTCAAATTTTCGTATTTTTGTCCGTATGATTAGAGAGATATTAGCTAATCACATTTTAGTTAATAATTAGCTAAAATAGTCAATACTTAGAAATTTCTTTCAGAAAACAGTCGTTGTAAATAATCGACAAAAAATACAAGATTTGTATGTTGTGGTTTATGTGAAATAACTCTTATAAACATGTTATTTAACCAGATACAGATAGTGCGGTTTTTTTCTTGTTTATTTAGTCTCAAGAATTGACAATCTTGTGAGAAAAACAACTTTTCGTTTTGAAGAAAAGTCATATAAACCACCAGTAATAATAGGGTGCAGTTGTATGAGTTTGAGTGCGGAGGAACAGAACACCCACACTCACATCAGACTACACAGGCACACCCACACCCACATCCAATCCACACTCACACTCACATTCACACTCCATATCAACATCCACACTCACACCTTCAAGATCTGCTCAACTAAAATACATTTTTATTTTGATAAACCAATAGAATTAGAGGTGACTACAAGTGAAATAATTATGTATTAGTTTGACGTTTCATGATGAACATATGATCTTTCGATTCTCCAACAAGATAATCATATTCGCCGACTTCGTAGAAACCATAATGCGCATAAAACTTGTGTGCCTTAAAGTTCTTTGACAACACAGAGAGCCATACAGGTCGTGCAGAATAATGTTCGTCTAACCACGATAAAATGACCTTCATCAACTGTCGACCAAATCCATGCGATTGGTGATCGCGTCGGATATACAAACGATTGAGTATCCCATCTTTATTTGGACAAACATCAAGATGAGAAATATCATCAGAAGCACCGGCAACAGCATAAGCAATGAATTCATTATTTATCGTATCTTCTATTATCCAAACAGCTTGTTGGGGATCAACTATTTTATTGGCAAACCATTCTGGACTTGTCGATGAACGAAAGTAAGAATCAAGATATTTTTCAGGATAATGAATGGAAAGATCTTCTACAAATGTTTCTCGAATGGTTCTTTGACAAAGTTGAGACAATGCATCAATGTCAGAGATATGAGCACGACGAAGAACGAATCTATCATCCATTTGTTCAAACTAATTCAGTGTAAAATAAATCTAATAAATACAAGAAAAAAAAAAGAATATTAAGTCAAAATCAAGTTAAAGGTTCCTTTATCTACTGTTTTAGATCTTTGAGAATTGATAGTATTTTAAATGTAATCACAACTGTTCATATGTCTTATGAAGAAAAATTATTATTCAGACAACCAAAACAATTGTTCGTGCAGCTTTTAAGAGATCTCTAAGATCTTGTGAAAATATTTTCAGCTATGCTACGTTAAAAAATAGAAGAATATCAGTTTTGGATCTTTCGAGATTATTTTGAAATATCGAGAAATTTTGCTAACACTTTTCTTAAGGAGAGCCTCCTCATAAATGAAATTTTTTATTTTTCCATGGAATTCAACCAAAATTTCAAAAAATGTTAGTTTTGGCTAGAATAGATTATGGTTAAAATATCTCCGCGAATCTGTAAGTCATTCACGAGTTATCGTCAATTCATTGGTCAAAAATACCCTTTACGTGGAGAAGGTTTTCAACATGAGGATTCGAACTAAGTATGTCGGGATGGTTTTTAAATTGTAGAGCACATTTAGGGCTAGATCCTAATAGAGCACGACTTTTTAATTTCCCTTTGTTTGCTTTTAAAAAAAACTTTTCTCAAAAGTTCTGAAATCCGTGGCGAAAAAATCGCTAATTAAAATCGAAGATTAAGTTTTTTATTTAAACAAAGGAGAAATTCAACGATCGGGTGCTATTAGGATCTAGCTTCAAGTGTCTACTGTATGACAAAAAATATTACCACTTTTATATGTAGTCGTTATTGAGAAAGGCTTCCCCGCGTAAACGGTATACTCGAAAAAACTGTTTTTAAGAAAAACGGAAAATAAGTTTTTAAAAACTTTATTTTTTCCAATATGGAAATTCAGAAAAATCTATGTAATATTCTTAGAGTTCATCATTGAATCAATCAACTATAGTGCATTCGAGAGTAGACACTTTGCTCTACCTAACGAGCTATAAATCACAAAATTGATAAATTTGACAAAAATTGACTTTGTCTGAGGGGGTCCCTTTAGTGAATGAGATACACATTGCTATAGATTAAAATTCTTTTTGTGTTATTTTGAAAATTCATCAAAATAATGACTCACACTTCTAGTGATAAATGTTACTCATAATTGAATAAACATATTGCTCACCTTTTATAAATGATCTTCTTCAAGTAACGGTATGACTGTCGAGTGTACCTCGATATCTTAAATGGAACGTAAGAAAAAACGATTCTGTTTTGTTTTGTTTTATTGTTGTCATTATCTATTTAAAAAAAAACACAACAAGCAAATATTGTACAACGATATCTTTTTCACTTTTACTGAAGAAAAAACTACACTGTAATTGTCGAGATATAATGGAAAAAAAAACATTTTGATCAAGTTTTCATTATTAATAGAAAAAAAAAAAGATTTGTTTATTTAATAAAAATAATACAAATTTCATTTATGATATGTAATTTTGTTTTTCGTCTGAGGAAAATATTTCATGTTGTTGTTTTAGTTTGAAGTTAATTTTGAAGTGCTTGTTCATTTCATATTGTTGAAGTAATTCATTTTCTTGATGCATTATAAATGTAGAAGAAAATTTTTTTCTATTATGAAAAAAAAGATAATGATGGTAAAACATGTTTTTTCTTCTCTTTCTTTAACAAATCATACATGTTCATGGACATTAGTGGAAGTGAAAGATGAAGTTGGAATTATTGCCAAATGAACTGCTACTTTCAATTTTTGTTCGCTTATTCAGTGCGCATCTACTTAAAGCTTTTAAGAGACTTAATTCTCGTTTTGATGCTCTTCTTTTTGTTCATTTTCAAAGTTTTGGTCAACTAGATTTTCATTCAATGAACAAAAAGAATTTTATAACAATTTGTCAAAATTATCTTCCATCAGTTATTAATAAAATCATAACAATTTATATATTGGATGAAGATGAATGTTTACAATCAATTAATTTATTTTATTCATATAGTTTAACATTTTCTCAGTTTTATTCATTTATAAATGCTTTCATTATTTCATATTTATTGTCAAGAACAAATTAGGTTGTAAATGTAGGTGTGAGTATGTCAGTGTTTATTCGTAATCCACACCCACACCCTTCTTCCTTCGGATGGAATATTTGATTAATACTTATTGAATTTTTCTTTTATTGTACATTGTAGTTATTTTCTATCAGCAAGTGATCCATATCAGACGAGCACCAATTTTTATAAAGCCACGATTTTGTCTTAAATGCGCAATATAACTTTAATTCTTATATTTCAAACACAGGAGATTGATGTGCTTTTCTCAAGATCCAAATAGGTTTGACAATATAGCTCTTGACTCTTTGATATTGTATGTCATTCTTTCCGACCCTATATTTATTTTCCTGTTTCATGCCGTTGAATTGATGTGAAAATAGAATCGAACACAGGCTACATCTCTTCAGTTGTCGTGTACTCAGGATTTGATTCATGTTGAAATTCAACTCAAACATTGTAGCTTTCAGCTAGAGCGGTAGGGACTCCCTTTATCTATGCCACTACTCATTGCATTGATCACTGCCATACAAAGGGATATTCAGAATATGGTGTTAGCAACAACAATTTATCGAAATGAGAACAAGATCAAGATAGTTAAACAAATATAATTGAATACAGTAAGCATAACATGAGTTATCCTGTAAATAGAAGCCTCATTTGAATGCAAGAATTCTTGAATACATTACAAAATTGCTGGCATTCACTTCTTTTATCCTTTTTCTTTTATCACCGCAGCCTAATTCCTGGCAGCGAAACTTAATAAATAGATATCATCAGGTATCGCATTTGAATAAACTTTCACACGATCTTTGAGAACTCAAATCCATGATTGTGGGTGCATACGAGATGTAGCCAAGAGAGCAGGATCACGTTGTTTGTCGTAGATTTTTGTAGTCACTAAAAATGATTCAGTTTCCATTGATAATGAATGACGATGCCACTCGATTGTCTAATTATGTTCAAGCATTTGCCAATGTTGACTAATATTACCTTTAAACTATCGTTGAGTACATTCATCATATATTTCCAAATTTCCTTCGTACACAAAAAATTTGGGCTGTTTTTGAAGCTTATCAATTACATTCTTCGCTGGATACGCAACTAATTCAAGCGATTGTCCAACATGATAGTTTGATTCAATTCTATATTGAAGAATCTTGCCGCTTTGATTTCACGTAGAATGTCGAACACAACTAAATATTGGTGTTTCGGAGTTTGGCACACGACAACATGCACAAGAAACAAGAATATAATTCGAGACATCGTTAAATTATGAATGACACCAGTAAACGTTAGAAGATATAGTATAACAAGCAGATCCATTTATTCACGAATGTTTCCTAATGGTAATAGCATTATTTATTTGCCAAGTAGTTCTCTCTTGGATTCATCAGTAATAAGATCTCTGCATATTCTATGACGAGTATTCAACATTCTTAGAAAGATTGAATCATTCATTGATAAATATTGATTTAAGAAGAGAAAAGAACGCAAACAATGCTGATGATATCAGGAAAATTTCCATCAGACACATCCTCATTGCTTTTGTGGAGAAATGTGATCGCATTTTGATTCCAAAAAAACATCACTGTTCATTGATGCGTGATCGAATTAGTAAACATGTTGCATGAATAAATCGAACAATCTGAGTGTCTAAAACAAAGATGTCATGAGTTAAAAGCATTTTTATTCTGAAATCCATGTCAAGTAGGTCTTGTTGAAAATCGAGAAAATGTAGGAACACTAGTTAGAATCGTTTGTAACACATTAACATTCCGTTGGTACAATAGCACACCTCATTTGCTCTTCTTTCAAAGAGAAGCGTTCTACATACATATCAATGATGAGACTCATCTTTTCAATCAATAACGTTTACAAGAAGTCAAACAAGAGATTATGAATACGATGGCAATTGACGACGTTTCGTTCATAAATCAATGAAGGAGACAAATGACGATGATCGTCTTGAGTGACTTGAACTTTTTCAAGATGATGTCGATTACATTGTCACTGATATCGATCACTGTGCGTTATCGAACTTACAGTTGATTTTGATCTGTGGTGCTTTTTGTTGACAAAAGCATTCCTTTTTTAGGATGTCACAGAGTGATTCATTGCATCAGAACGAGAGCTTGTCCACGCAATGAGTGGAGTATTTGTCATCAGTTAATTTGACAGTGACTTATATCCTTTATTACTGACCATTAAGAATCCGTCTGTTCTTTGCTACTGCCAATACAATTCTTTACAATTTAGCAAACCGAACATTCTAGCGAATTTGCGCTGTCATAGAATATGTGTTTTGTTTTTGTCATACGGCATTCGAAAAACCATCATATTAGATGTAGACAAGTGTATCGTTCAAAGTACTTTCCTCAAAGACTATTACTTTCTCGCACTATTCAATCATACAAAGCTTGGTTGTTAAAAGACCTTATTGACATTTGTTATGTGAGCGTGGGACTGCTTTCCACACCCTGGACAAAGTGGCTTGATCGTGTAATCCAATAGAATTTGTGTTGAAAGCTTTATTCGTGCAGATCTTGTTTTTTTTTTGTTACGTAGTTTTGTTCATTTTTTTGCTCGCAATTTGAGAAATTCAAAGAAGAATATCTGCTTGAAATTAATATCTAGAAAAACTAGAAGAACAATTGTCATGTGCGCTCCATATTTGAGTTTGCACCGAGAAATTTGTTTTTGCAATCGATATTACTCGATACAATTCGAGTCGGATATCGAACTAAAACTTTTCTTATTATGCGATATTGGATAATCTGTACGTCGTGTACCATATAGATGCTCATCAATGTCATCATTCGTAGATATTCTTTTGGAAAATGTTGTTTCTGCAATATTCCTGCTCGGGGAGTTTGGAAGTTTTTTTTTCATTGATCAATGCCGAAGTTATAGAAATAAAAGACTGATGATAACATGCAAATATTTTGAATTGATCAAATAACAATTTTTCAAACAAAAAAAAAACAATTGTTTACAAAAATTGAAATGATGCTGCGATCATTAAATGATCCGATGGATGTGTCTCATCAGGATAAGACTCACCCGTCGGATGATCTGGTAAATCTAACACTTCATTGACATGAAGATTACCAGCAAAGAATATGTAGTCAAGTGTAGCACAAAAGTTCGGCGTTTGTGATGTTGAAACAAAATTTGTGTAGTTTGGTTCAGTACCATTTTTTTCGCAATAGGCACTTTTCAATATTTGTTCATCATTCGGTCGATAAGACACTTCATATTGGTTAGAATTTGGTAACTGTATATTGTTGAGATAACCTTTTTCTGTTATTACGCGATAAGGAATCTCACTAGGTTTGAAATTGAAATCACCTGCTAGAATAAATGGATGACCAGCTGCCATTTTAAACATAAGATCTTTTACCATCGAAGAATGTATTATCATAATGTCCGGTATTTTGTAAAGACAGGGCATGTGATATGTACCAATATATAGAGGTTTACCATCGATTATGACTTGTAAACAAATGAGCGTATTATTTCTACACATGGCGACATTCCAAGGATCGATTGTAGGCCTCTTACATCTGGCCATAATAAACTCACACAAATCGCGGCACCATGCGAAGAAACCAGTCTGCTTCTCACGTGGTTCCATAGTCGAACGTAAATAATCTCCAATACTGATAAAATCGGTAGATATTAACTGCATTGAAGCTGGCAATGCTATGCCTACTCCCATGTAATCATTGTATCGATTACCGTAGAGGCTATGATAAAACTTATAATTCTTTTGACGGAACAATTTATTGAATTTCGATAACATAGTATTGCCAAGTTCTTGTAAACAGATTATTGTATTTTTATGCAGACAAATCTCTCGTCGTAATTGAGATTGAATTAATCCCCATCGATATCGAGTTCTAAGAAATTCAGGTCGTGATTTTATATAGTATCCGGGTTCCTCAGCATAGATCGGTACTAGCAAATTATAGGATATTATACGCACCGTCATGGTATTACCGTGACGATGTATGTGAGAGTCGTACAGAGAAACACAAATAGAGATTTTACACTGAAACAACCATATGTCAGACGACAGCGTGTTTTATATAAAGGCAATACATTGATAGAAAGAAAAAAAAAATTTGTCTTCAACTACTTCCAGAGAAAAGAAAAAAACTTTCAACAAAGAACGAGAAATTATGCAAGAACAAGAAAAACGTATGACACGTACACAATGACTCACCACAAAGAGCACAAGCTGCTTTAGTTGCATACATAGGCAACTTTTGACAATTCATCATTGGTCATCAAACGAAGTAATTTATATATTGAATGTATATAATGTGAATCACATCCGTTTCTACTACACTCTACTCGATATTTATTATGATTTTGGTAGAAACAAACGTCAAAGCATTTTGATTGTTTAATTTCTTCTTGCATGATTGATTACCATGCAAGATTTCGAAATAATTTACAAAATTATTGAAATCAATCAACGTGTGTAAGGTTATTTTGAAATAGTAATATGTAAAACAAATATTTTCTGTAACTATAAGATTGAATTTTAAAACGACGCTAACATCTCGATCATAAATTTGTATGAGATTCAAAAATGTTGTTTAGAAAAAAAAATTCACAGAACATTTTTTTTGTTTACTTCATTTCCGATGCTGGATATCGACATGTGCTATCCATTTTTTGCGCTGCTCAACTACAAAACTACAGGGTGATCAGTTTATTTTCGAACGATTTTCGTAGACTTATTCTTCCTCAGCAACTGATTCAGATCTGATGAATCTCATATCAATGTATCCCACAAAGACTGTACATACTGCTCTAATAATCAGATTTTGTACAGAAGGATGTTTTGTAATAAAATACTGGACTAATTTTGAAGAGGTCATTTTCAAGTTTTTTAAAATGAACATTTCGTATTATTCCTCCATACTATCATCTTTTGACCTCAGACATATGTCACAGGTACATCCACTATTAGTGCATCTATGCTAAAAGTTTCAACAATAAAGAACGAGAATTCATAGAGAAATCAGTAAGTGTTTCAAATATATAGTTGAAGCTAAACATATGGCAAGGCTTATCCTGTTACCATTTCTAGTTTAATTTAAAGTCTGAAACAGCAGTTAACTGTATTTTAGAATTATCTACACGTGAGAGTAGGTCAGACGTCTATAACCATCTTGTAAAGTTTTGAATTAAACCAGAAATAGTAACAGAATAAGCCTTGCAATGTGTTTCGCTTCAACTATATATTTGAAAAACTTCCTGATTTCTCTATGAATTCTCGTTCTTTATTGCTGAAACTCTTAGCATACATGCAGTAATAGTGGATGCACCTGTGACATTTGTCTGAGGTCAAAAGACGATAGTATGGAGAAATAATCGAAAAAGTTCATTTCTGGTGGCACCTGCAAATATGCTTGTTCTCAAAAATGTTAAAATGACCTTTTCAAAATTATCTAGTGTTTTATCACAAAACATTCTTCTATACAAAATCTGATTATTAGAGCAGTATGTACAGTCTTTGTGGGATACATTGATATAAGATTCATCAGATCTGAATCAGTTGTTGAGGAAGAATAAATCTACGAAAATCGTTTGAAAATAAACTGATCACCCTGTACTTGGCGATCTACTGTGAAAATTTCAATACGATAGACAACACACGAGAAGAATTGAAAAATTTGTAACGCATGACAATGAAATATGGACAATAGACGCTTTAGTGGAAGAGTGACCATGAAGATATTTACCTATCAGAAACAACACTATAGATAACGAAACATAGAGAAAAAAATACATGGACTCATAAGCAACATAAAAGACGTTCTAACGAGTGTCAAAATAGTCATGAACAATAGGCCGAATAATACTGAGATCAGATAATTTCCATAGGTTCAACTTCGCTGTATGCCATTTTTGGTTTTCATAAACTAGCTGAAATTCGAACGTGAAAATGAGGATTCAGTGATTGCACTTTCAACTTCCATCTTATGTGCTCATCCTTCAATAATTATCCTAATTTTATCGAAACATCAAGCAATACACTAGATAAAAATACGGAAATAATTAGACAGATCTCGTAGAGCATTTGATGAAATTGAGATCCAGAATTGAGAAAGAGTGTTAAGAGAGGAACACAAGAGAAAACAAACTTATTTCGTGATTTCACCTGATTTCAAATGATTTCAAATTGATTTCAGCTATTGAAATCAGTTTGTTCCCCCTTGGTTGATCCGCACTCTCTGAAATATTATCATTTCAAAAATTCTACCAATTTATTTGATTCAATTAACATTGCAGTATTGCAAAAAAAGCTTATTTCGATTATCAGAAAAACCTTCCATGCGTAGCCTATTTTCTTCTGATGACAATCTGTTTATGATACATGCCATAGAAAACGGCAAATATAATTTTATTCATTACTCGTTTGATTCAACTATCATATTAACCTGATAAAAGAACTGATGTAATCGTCCAGTAAGCTAACATCTACAGCCATGACACTTTCTTTCAACGAGCTTGAACATGTAATATTGAGTTTTTCTTATTCATTCAGTTCATACTTTTTTATGTTCGTCCTATAGTGACACTGCTAGATTACAAAAAAAAGAGACTACCCTTTTGATTGACATTTACAATAAGATTGTTTCGCTGCATTGAAAACTCCGATCAGCAGTATTGATACTAGTGGTTAGAATCTACAGAGTTTTAGAATGATCTTCGAATTGATATCATTTACGTGTCATTTATCGTGCCCAGAACCTAGAGAAGAGTTGAAAAACCTCGATTTAAATTTTCATTTGTTATTATTTTATTCGAAAATATACGTAAATTCCGTAAAAGGTATCAATATGCTAGTGATATTCGAAAAAAATATAATTATAAAGAGATGATCTAATAATTATATTGTTGAAATAGCTACTACAATTAGTGAACGTAAACTTCTTGTTTATTTAGAATTAAGTAATCTTTAAAATATTATTCATGCTTCTCTCTTTCTCTCTTCTGTGGTTCTTTATCATTCACAATTATGTATAAATTATACATTAGAGATTATCATGTTCTTTCTTATATTTGAACTCATTTTTTTATCGCTTCGGATGTGTATTTTTTCAAGTAGTCATGTATCTGTTTATACGATGCTCTCTCTCTGTTGCTTTGTTCTGTTAATTTGACATGCTCTCGCTACGAGAGAATGAATGTATATGAAGAAAACTAGTTGTTAGATGATAAAACATTTGATTATTACATTTATTTTGAAAATAGTTGAAATTTAGATTTTGCAGAACTACTAGAATTAACTAATGTATTAATCGATATGATTGAAAGTGTTGTTGTTATGGATCTCTGATGCAATAAGTTCTATGTTGAGTAAAAAGAATTGATTTCATGCCTTACATGTCATTGAAGTAAAAGATTTCTGTCGAATTCAATTTATTTACTTTTATTTGGCAACATGTTAAATGTAAATTTTTATTTGATTTTTTTTCGTTTCTTTTGAAACTAATAAAACTTTATCAAAGAGAAAATTATGTACTTCTTAGAGCTATCATGAACTTGAATATAGCGAAAATTTCATTAAATATTTGATTAATTATTTTTTTCAGAGCATAAGCAAACTATTATGATAAACTCGATGTTTAATAGCAGTCCAAACTAAATTGTTTTATCGTCATCCAGTGAAATAGTTACATTCGATGGTTCTCTAGAATTTGCTATGAAATTTGATCTCGTTCGATGTCTATGATCACAAGGAAAATCTCTTTTTTTCATTCATGTCAACCATAACCAAGTGAATTTCAATGGAATCACATCAATTGCAATCAATGTTATATGCATCTTTTAGTTGGTATTCGTTATGAATGTATAAATCTTCAATGTTCGTTTAATTTTTGTAAAAACTGTGCTGATACAATCAAACATGAACATCTACTGATTGAATATCTTATTCCAAAACGACCATACTCAATGAATGAATTCTTTGCATCTGTACCTTATATTTACTAAGTTCAAATAAACAAGAATAAATCAAAACGAAAACTCTTTGACAAGACGATGTTAAAGCTATTGGATTTTACTTCATAAAATATAGATCAACAATTACCAGATGAATATTGGTCAGATATGCCATTGTTCACAATTCCATCCGATTATTATCATTTATTCTATGCATATTTCACACCTGATAGTTAGTTTCTATTGCGATAATTCAGATTTATCTTGCTTTTGTTCTTAAAATGTTCTGCATTGATTGTCATGCCGATCGATGGAAAAATTTTGACACATATTGACCATCATGATATATTACGTCAAGGTTCAGAAGCTATTCGGTGTTGGTCTCGTGGTGAAACAGTACCTGCTTTTACACCAGATGACTATGCACGGGAACATATTAATTGTAATGGATGTAATATGATACCACTGATTGGAAAACGATATCATTGTTCAACATGTGAAGATTACGATCTTTGTTGTGCATGTCAATCGTAATGACACGAACATTTGCTTGAACTAATGTAGATGCGTATAATGGATTTATTTTCACTTATTCATATATAGTGGAATAGAGCTTCTCAAACGTAGTGGAACTATCTATGTACTTAGTTTTTAGTTTTTTTTTTCAAACAGCTCTTATTTGTTAGAAATTCAATAAAATAAGAGCATTTCTTAATCTGATGTAGCGGATTCAATTAAGGCTATTTGTTTTAGACTCAAAGATAAAATTGGATATCTGTCGTATATACTAAGCTTGACTCCACTTTTGATTGTCTTCTTCAGAATTTTGGATTGAGTTGCTGCAGAGTCGGTATTTAAAAATCTGGTTCATAAATCATTTGTCAAGCATCTAATGTATGCATCGCTTGTACCGATATTTTGTTATGGGTCTTCGGTTCATAAAAACCCACATTTTCTTTACAGAAACAAATAAAGGTTTGTAAACTTATTTAATCATCAATTGGTATAGATAAACCATTGTATTTACATGGATTCTTGTTTGATTGATAACGAGAATGTTTCAAATAACATTTAGAATCAAATTTATGTAATGAACATACACATATAGATGAAGTAAAACAAAATGAATCATTTGCACATGAATATGTACAGTATGTAAAATACCTATTTGGACATCCCTCTACAAGCTGATATGTATTAGAACTGAAAAAAAATATTGATAGAACCTCGAAAACTTCAACATACCTGAAACCCTATGGGTTTTGGAAAGAACTTCAAAATTTTCCGGTTGAATAAAATGCAAACTCAACTCAAAATACATCATTCGATAGAAAAAATCAAACTGAATCGAATTATGTCTTTGATTCTTAAAACTCATTAAGTAAAAGACATATTAATTACTAATTATAATTAGTATTTTATATAAATCTTCTGATATAATCTTGGTTTTTAAGTAGCGAAATCAAGCTCAAAAATATTTTTTGAACGATACATCCTTGTAGAGAATTAAATTCTCTACAAATGATGTGCTTGATTGCACAATAACTATTTTTGCTAAATATGATAATACTTTATCTTTCGAAGTACAGTTTACAATGGAGAAAGAAGAAAAAAACAAATTTTTTTTCGTTCTGTCACTTTATATGAATGCCGTATTGACATAAACATCGAATGGAAAAAATCTTTTTTTTCTTCTTTCTCAACTGTAGTTGAAAAGACAGGATCTTATTATGTTTAGTAAAAATAGTTATTGTGCAATTAAGCACATCATTTTATAGAGAATTTAATTCTCTACAAGGATGTATCGTTCAAAAAATATTTTGAGCTTGATTTCACTATCTAAAAACTAAAATTATCGAAAGATCTATATGAAATAATAATTTTAATTAGCAATTAATATATCGTTTATTCAATGTTTTTTAGGAATCAAAGACATGATTCGATTTAGTTTGATTTCTTCTATCGAATGATATATAGCTGAAAATATTTTGATGGAGAATAAAGTCACTATAAAAAGAAAATTACAGAATGTCCAAATAATTTCTTTTGCCTAAGAAATCAAGCAGTTTATAGAAAGCCTTGCAAAACTTTATGAGAACATTTTCATGAAATAATTTTTTTGTTTTTCGTAGAATAAAGTAGAGACTTTGACCTATCGAATGGTATAATCAGAGTCGAGAAATTTTTTTTTTTCTTCTTAGTGAAATTTGCTTCACAAGCCAAGTATTACATGATATTCAAATAACTATTTTACATACTGTATATGTATGTATAGACCGTTAGGCAATCATAGAGACGAAAAAGAACAGAAAGAAAGAGACGACAAAAGTAAAATGAAAGTACACATTGAAGACAATATAATCTGATGTTATCGTCACATATCATAAGAAATAGTTATCGAAATTTCATTGTTATGATATTGAAGAATGATGAAATACCATACAAACACATAGCATTGCTTTTACTATCACTGGATGTAAAGAGAAAGTTTTCTTCTGCTTTCTATACGGAAATAAAGTACATTCATCACTATTTTCGAGTAGTTCTAAGTCTCTTTTAACTTTTCGACATTTTTATTTTCAGCCTTTTCTATTACTTTTTGTTTTGCCGACCTCTTTGATTTTCACATTTTTTTTCTATCTTTTTCGCTTAAACGTTTTTTTCTCAATATTTTTATACGATTAACACGTTTTGCCTTTCGATATATATGTGTTCGACACTATTTTTTTTGATCTTGTCTGCACCTACCAAGTAAACAATGCACATATATTCGTTGAGACGTCACAGATGAATATACTATGATGACGCACTGAAGCATAACGCAAGATAAACATATCTTCATCTACAGAAAGGAAAGACAAGTGAATAATTGTGCGTATTTACACGTAGTAGCAACATGGCCGTTGCATATCAATTGAAAACAACAGAATCCTTTGATCAATCTACAAATGTTAATATGGAGATTACTCAAAGCGAGGCACATGAAAATACTAATAACATAAGCAAATTCAATTCGTCTGATATTGAAAATCATTCTCAAAATAATCAGGTAAATTCCATGTGAAAAATACTAAAAAACTGACTAAAATCAATTTTTTGAAAAATAATCGATTAAAATCAGATTTTTTCCATCTTTGTTTTTTTACATGAGATATTCATGTCTTGAAGAATGATGAAAGTTTTCTCTAATTTTCGGGTGACAATTTAAATAATCTGTAAATTAAATTATCAGTAACTTAAAATTGAGACAAATTCTAATTTTAGCGTCTAAATGAATTGAAAAATTGGCAATTTAATTTATTTTAAATTTGAATTCTTTGAATTCCGCAATTTACTAAATTAAAAATTACATTAAAGTATTCTACTTTTTCGAAGTTCAATTAAAAATATATCTCCTATTTTCAACATGATATTTATCTAGAAGCTAAGTGTTGCATGATACTATCCTTCTATTCAATACTTCTTGATCTGCTGAAAGATTCTACTCTGCATTAAAATGAATCTTTCAAAGAAAAATCAACAACATAGTTTGTGCTATAGCAAAATGAAACATATTTGAAATATTTTTCTCGAACTAATCATTTTTCAGTAACTACAAGTAATTATTGACTTGATGTTAATAGAGTCTTATGTATGGAAAAGTACGAAATTTTTAGATATCATTAAGTTTTCTTCCTTTTTTCTTAGCTCATATATTAGCACTATTATTTTAGTGTTTTAAAAATGCATTAAATATGTAGGAGTTGACGACGATTGTATGTTCCAGACTTGGGCAGAATTACAGTTCCTGAGTTATCATGAAAAAAATTTTCTTTGTCGTTTCATTATTGAAGAACACTTAATCTACGTTATCAGCTTATTTGCATTAATGAATAACTAGAAAATACAAGGAAGACACCATGCAAGTTAATTAAATTAGGTGTCATTCATTGAATATGCAAAAGAAGGCCTACAGTTAAGAGAAGGAAATTACTATTACGTTAGTAGATACAAAGTAACGAGTAACAACAAATTCGTCACTAATATCTTGATATGGAAAGGGTATTTCGGTGAAAGAATGATATTTTACAGAACTTGTCCAACGCTCTTCGAGGTAGAGAAATCATAGTTAGTCATCAGATTAGCAAAATGCATCGCAATAACTTTTGGGTATCGTAGAAGTATTTCAGAGAAATAGTGTCTTTGCATAGAGAGAAATCAAGGTAACGAATTTCTAGAAACTGGATGATAGATTTGGATTCTTCGATCTCGGGAACCTTTGAGAAAGGTGTATAAAAAATTATTCTTTCATCGAAATATCCTTCTCTTATCCACCTTTTATGGTGACGAATTTCTCGTTATTCATGGTAATTTCTCTCCCTTATATTCAGCCCTGCATCGCATATTCAGTGGCATTTTGAAAACGTTCAAATAATGACCCTAATACTTAAGCTAAGAAAAAAGGAAGAAAACTTAATGACATCTAAAAATTTCGTACTTCTCCATACATAAGACTCCATTGACATGAAATTAATAATTTCTCGTGATTATTGAAAAATGATACTTCGAGAAAAATATTTCAAACATGTTTCATTTTGCTATAGTATAAACTATGTTATTGATTTTTCTTTAAAAAAACTCATTTTGATGCAGAGTAGGATCTTCCAGCAGATCAAGAAGTATTGAATAGAAGGATAGTATCATGCAAAACTTAGTTTCTAGATAAATATCATGTTGAAAATAGGAGATCTATTTTCAATTGAGCTTCGAAAAAGTAGAACACTTTAATGTAATTTTTAATTTAGTAAATTACGAATAAAGATGATATAAGTTTATCTTAAATTAACAAGAAAATGAGATCCTTGCTCCTTTTCGATCTCATCGTACATTACGGTTATTATTTATTTTGAAATAAGGCTATTGTGGGGCTAATAGAGTAACGGAAAGAATTATTATAGACAGACGAAAGCGAGATGCCCATAGAGACTCAGATATCAGTTTATATTTTCGTGATTGTATCAAATTCTGATAATTTCATCTTATCATTTTGACTGCAAAGCATATGATATCTTGACTGCCTGTCAGTCAAATAGTACCACAATATCAATAGACTTTTTTATGACAACCAGGTTGAACTAGGTTCATTTGAGTCAACCTAAATTCGTTAAGACAAATCTTCTCTTGAAAAGGTCTTAAAAGGTGAGCGACATACCTCATCGCACCAGCTTATGTATGCTTATCGGTATTCGCTATCTTGATTCTTGTTTGTTGATAATTTTTCATTCCCAAACACTGTTCATGTCTATTATGTCTGAGAAGATATGTTAGGATTTTGTGTTTGTTTTTTTTTTTTGTTTAAGTACAATCAGCCACACAACCATAGAAAAAAGAAACGAAGGACAACGAAAGAAGTTGATGATCACATGTTCGATACGATAATTGAGTATAATGGTGAAGAGATAAATGATCAGCAATCTGTCCAAACATTGGATCTTCAAGCCAAAAGTGATTCAATAAACAAATTTGACTACCTGAATACAAATTCAAATGAGGCGAATACCATTCAGGATTCAAATACGATTATAGCAGCAGAAGACACCAATAATTTTACTATTCAGACATTATTAAGAAATAATCGGCTGATTGCAATCGGCGGTGTCACTGGCATCAAAGATGACCTCGATCCTGTGATAGGATACGCTGCAGAACCTTTGTTACCACTCGATGAAGCATGTGCTCCGTTGTCCGACATTCTCCACAACTTATCATTCTACGTAGAATTGGCGCTCAATGAAACACCACAACAGCCACCCGATGGGTTGACTGTAGACGAGAGTGCTGCGATTCGTCTCTATACTATTGAATGGGAAAAACCTTATCGAAGTCTCTATTCAATGTTGAATCACACTCTCAAGAGGTCTTCACGCGAGCAACTTCGACCTTATTTCAAGTATTTGAAATTGTTCTTGACTGCTCTCGTCAAGTTACCCTGTCTTCCACCACAAACGGTTTGGCGAGGTGTAGCCAAAGATTTAAGTGCTGAGTTTCCAACAGGCACTCTTGTGACATGGTGGGCATTTTCCTCCTGCACAAGTGCACTACCTGTACTGGAAAATAATAGGTACCTAGGTTCGGAAGGTGAGAGAACTCTTTTCTCGGTCGAAGCAATCAATGGTCGAACAGTGCAATCTCATTCACATTTTGTTACGGAAGATGAAATTCTTCTTTTGCCTGGCACACGCATGGAAGTTCAATCACAGTTTAGTCCAGCAGCTGACCTTCATATCATTCATTTGAAGCAAATAGATCCGATCGAAATACTTCTCGAACCTCCATTTGAAGGCAAATTTGAGAGAGCGAGAAATTGATGAACATACGTTTGAATTCGTTTTGTTTTAGGAGCTCTTCTCTATCCGCCTGAGAAGAAGAAGAAACCGTGGTACAAAAGCAGACGAACAATGTTTGAGTTAGCTCTATTCGTCACAATCTGTATTGCTGGCATGATTGTTGGTGCAGTAGTTGGTTCGAGACGACCACCACCACCTCCTAGTATGTTGCATCCACTTTCGTCTCGAAAATGTTCATCTTTCGCTGCTAATCTGAACTAGCAGAAAGTGGAAGAGTTTATACATTATAAGAAACTAGAAACTGATTGAAATAACATTTTACTCTGAGTCTGCTGGAAATTTTCCATGAGCGATCCATTAGAAATATGTCATCCTCTCAGAGCAGATATGACTCAACCATTGACGAACATTTTCAATTTTTTTCGAAAATAATCGCAAATAAGGAAGCATTTAGGACGCCAGTGTAATTGATCCTATTATTTGAATTAAATATTTGTCTCATGAAACTGTCGGTTATCATCGATGAATTTGAAATGGACTGATTCTTACATTCATTTCATCATCAGAAATACTTTTTTTTCTGCGTTTTTGATAAAATTCATCAGAGTAATTCATTATTTTTTTGACTTTTTGGTTTTAAGTGGTATTTACTGATTCAATATTTACTCTTACAAGTGGAAGCTTATTGTGAGGAAACCTTTTGGATTTGTCCTTGAGTTCTAGATAATGCTACATGAATAGAAAAGGTGGACATTATAGCCAGAAATCTTTAGTAGTCGACCGTAAGTAGAAAATCTTTCATGCCCACATAACTCTAGTGAAACTATTTCTCAGAAAGCAGTTCTCTCAAGAGAAACATCTTTCGTCTATTGAAATTTCTTGGTGAGTTTCCATGAAAATTGAAAAATTTCAAGAACGAAAAAGAAATGTACTCTTGCCCTATTTTCTGTCCTTGGATAATAATTGTTCATTTATTTAGTATGTAGACCTCGAAGACCAAATCTGCTAATGGATTACTTTTGGTCATTTGATTGTGGTGATATTCGAGAAGATTTGACCGGTTTGTACAATGGTACATTTGTAAATGGTTCTGCAACTGTTTCACCTGACTTTTCTGGACAAGGCAAGGCCTTGTATTTGGATAGGAAAAAATATCAATACATCATTCTTCCTCGCTCATTGAATCTAACACTCAACACAAGCTTCACAGTATCTGCTTGGCTTTTGATAGCTGGCTATCTGGAAAAAACTATTTTAAGCGACTGTAATAACTTCAATCCAATATGTATCAGCTTTATCATAACTGATACAACTATTAACATTCAGGTTTCAAATTGGGATAATGCAATTATGCTGCAGGAAGTCTCTGTTTCTGTTCAGGAATATGTTTGTCAATCTTGTTGGGTCCATGTAGCGTTCTCATTTGATCGTCAAACTGGATTGACTATTTTCTATTTCAATGGTATCGAAATTGAAAGAAAAAATTTGAATTTGATTCATGCAACCTTACCACGAGTGAACAAAACAAAATTGTCCTATATCGGATTAAACGCAGTGACACAGACGCGACCCTTCTATGGTCTCATTGATAGTTTGTCTGTTTTTTATGCAGTGAAAAATGCCAGTGTAATTCTTTATGAAGCAACCATACTTTGTCAATACAGATTCAATAGCGAGGATATCAATGCTGGTTGGGGTCCAAATAATATTCGAGCACGCAGTCAACATGTATATCGATCGTGGTGGAACAATGAGAGTATTCTTCTTTTCAATGATAGCGACTCATATTTTCAATCGACTGGATTCACTTTACTAGACTCAAATGCTTATGAATACTCAATAGCTTTCTGGCTTCGTTTAAAAATACAGAAACCAGTGACAACTAATAGTGCTATAGCTGTCTTACAACTAACATCTTCAATCTCTGCACTATCATCAGACAGCTACACATGCGTCATGAGTATACATGTTTATCCGAATAATCAGACTTTGGGATACTTTTTCCCGAACATCTTCGAAATAATCAATGTTAATGGTTCATTCATAGAGAATAACACTTGGGTTCATATTGGTGTAGCATACGAAAGTCCGCAGACATATTTATTTTATCAAAACGGAAAACTAATTGCTAAGTACACACACCGACGTTTCTCATCGATCATATTTAATAATCCACGATTTTCTATGACCATCGGAGGTGCATATTTGAATGACTCTGACCCGAACAAGCCTGACAATTTTGAACAAATGAAATGTTTTGCTAGAATTCCAGCTTTTAATTATACGAAGATGTACGGGGAAATGGATGATTTAACGTTTTACTCAAGAGTCTTACATGCATCTGAATTTTCAGCTTTGGCCAAGTCTCAAATTACAAATAGTTCGATTGAAGAATTTTGACAGTTTAGTTGAACTTGGAGTTTATCAGTAGCTAGAGTATTCTCTATTTTTACTATTATCTCGAATAGATCATGTTGATTTTGTGCAACAATTTTTCGCTTTGCTACAAGCAAGAAAGCTTGCGGTGTGGGTGCTCTTGTATTTACACCCACATCTCCAAAAAGGTACTGCTGTGAATACTTTGTCTAGTGATATACGATAGACTGAATGGATATCGAACTTGATGAACAACATTCTTCTCTGAAAGGCCTGTGATTCAGGACAGGGAATTTACAAAGATTCAAAGGTCACCAGAATCTTGATATTCGGCATTAGCACAATGAACTTCATACAGTATTTTATGTTTTAAGGAGACAGCAGCTAGCTACTTGCGATTAGTTAACTAATTTATTTATTAAAAAAAATTTATCAATGATTGAAATCTCTAAATTTTAAGTGAAATAATAATAGTTTCTTGAAAATTATATTATTGATTGAAAATAAAACAGATGTTTTTCCATTCACAGCTTTGAAGGTTGTCTGAAAATAATACAAGTTTTTATGTTAGAGTTTATTTCGACAAGCCAAAGACTCACACTGTTGTTCTTCCAATACGTATTATTCGAAATCCAGAGAAAAGTAAGATCTAGACTATATATACAATGTTTAATTATAGTTGAAAAGGCGTGATGGGACTCATATCGTCCAGGATGGCAACACTCATCACTGGTTTGTGATGTCCATCTAGTAATTCGACACCATGAAAGCCTCGCATCACATAGTACATTTTCGACTCATTAGTATTCTCATTGTCTACTTTTATGGGCACAGCACGCGAATTGAGACGTATGCCATCGATATGAACACTTCCATCTCTATGAAATTCGTAACAAAGCTGAGTAAATTACCCGTTCACATACTTTCATAAAACCTTAAAACAGAGAAAAAAAATTATGAATATTTCTTCATTCCAGTTCACGCCACATTGATTTTGAGTTTTGATAAGGTTGAAAACTTTGGCCAACAAATATGTTTATGCAAAAAGGATAAACATGCAGTTTTTTGCTTCTATCTAAGGACAAATGCTACATTTCTGGTGCTAGAAATTTACACTCCTGAGTGTTCACCATCTATATGCTTGATATCCATGACTTTGTTCCAGAACTGATTATCGACAGTGACCTGATAGGCTTCAATAAATTAATCGATGATAAGCAGCAGGTGATCAATATAACTATCGAAACCATTATTCCAGAGTCTAGTACGTGTGGTGAAATTTTTTAGTTGTTGAGTTTTGTAATGCAGAAGTTTTCAATCATTCAGTGTGCACATACACACATGAAAGAAGTAATTCAACATTGCTAGTCATCGAGCAATTGGATGTAAGCAATTCAATGATATTATTCTTCGCATTCTTGTCAATTTCTACTCGCACGCGCTTGAAAAAATCATCCCAGCTACACAAGAATGAACACCTTAGTGTGTTTTCTTGGTTAAACGTCACATATTTACTCGGGTTCGACTACACCTATTTGCACGACGGTCAACAGTTGTTTGTCTTCATGATCAACAAAAATGTTTCGTAATTGTTCGCCGTTATCATTGACATATTTAGAAAAATAGATGGGTGTGGATGTTCGTATTGATACGGGTGTGGGTATTCTTGTCGATTTGGGTAGGGATTTCAGTAGAGAATAAACAATATCATTTATTATTGGCAACGCTAAATCTTTTGCATTAGCAATAACAATGAAGGAATATGCTTCAGCAGAATTGGCGCTAGGAAGGGGGTCGGTGTTCGCGTGAGTGTCAGGTGTAACTGTGGCCGTGGGCTTTAGGATATGTGTGCGCGTGTGTATTATGTTTAAGAAATACTATGGCTATAGTTTCGACCTTTCTCAAGGGTCAATCCTCAGATAGTTTTTAAGACACCTATAAGAGAGGGTGTGGGAGTGTAGGTGGGTGTAGGGTGTGGGGTGTGTGGGTGTTGAACGTTAGAGGATCATAGTTACACCCACACCCTATCATAACAAAAATTATATAGGATGGCGCAAGCAAATTGTTTTCGATTTAGAAATTAAGTTTACAGACATTGCCTGGTAATAAGAAATATCTCATTTGATTGCAAATTAAATTTAGAGTTTTTTGTGCTTAATTTATGGTATGGAAGTCTTTGGACGAACACTGCAAATGAAGTGCATAAATGGTGTCAGAATTTGATAAAAGAAGTGTGACTCATCTAGAATCTGATATAGTATATCACGATGAAAGATTGATGTCGATACTCCACACTTCTCTCATATAAACATCGCTTTTGTTATGTTTTCTAGACTCTCAATGGATAAAAAATAAACATTTTAAAACGATCCATTCGAGAGAAGGGTCATTAACGTGGCCAACAAAAGATTATGTCGGCTGTGTTTTCGAAATAAAGTATACAAGAATTTGAGTACTGTTGTTGAGCGAAGCTCATATAGTCGACTTCGCTTTTCTGTATTCATTCGTCTCTATTTTGGTACGAATTTTCGATAGAATACATCTAATCACAGTAAATTTAAACCATCTGTAGTGATAAACAATACAACATGAAAAGTTGGAAATCATCGTCACCAAACGCAATTCATAACTAATCTAAGTTTATTTCTAATTATTTATTTCAAGACAGACACTTATAGTAGGTAACACAAACAAATGTTTGAATAAAACCACAGGAAATCTATTTTTGTGTTTCGATTATTTTTGAAAATGTAATACGTTAATCGCACGCCATCACGCGTAAAAAATGATGTTTATATGTATCTAAGATTCGTTTCATACACGTGATTGCCCACACCTTCACTCTCATAATTATTCTCATTTTCACTCGGATATGACGTATGCAGGTAAAATGAAAAAGCAACATAAAATCATGTACGCGACGCAGCACATGGTCATATAAACGATGAAGAGTTAAAGCGAAATATTTATAAGTGCAGCAGTCGAACACTGTTTTGTTTTTTGATGATTATTTAACAGCTTCGTGTATTCGTGGTATCGTACTGTCATCTCTTTAATTGTTCAAAAACATTGTAAACAAATAAAAGAAAAGTGTACTATCATCAAATTCTATTGAACGTGATTATTCAATGCAGAGACGTTTCAAATTACTCTCGTGGAATATCAATGGTTTAGATAATTTGCATGAAACCTTAGAAACACGAACTCATGGAAGTTGTTGCTGTTATCAAACGGTAATATTTCGATAAAATTTTCTACATACGTATATTGTGCATGAATTCCTAGGGAAAGGCCTGATGCTGTCTTTCTTCAAGAAGTGATTCCGCAATCGTTTGTCCTTCTTCGTAATTTCCTACCCGAATACAAGTCACATATAGGTGAGTCAATTCATTTGAAGCTTTACAATTTGTCATATCATCTTTCGGGTAATCGGAATGGTTATTTCGTAGCCATTTTAACTCGAAGATCTACGATCAGCATACAAAACTATGAAGTGATTCCATTTCCATCGACAACTATGAATCGAAATTTGTTAATCGTGCATGTATTTTATGTCTTCGATCGTTTTGCAATCTAGTGTAATAATTTTTCGACACATTTTAGGCTATCTTTAATAGAAGTATAAAGATTGATCTGATGACATCTCATCTTGAAAGTCGTAAATCAAAAGCTCCTGAACGCATTCGACAATTGAAATATTGTTTTCAAAAGATGCTCCAAGCTCCACAAGATTGAATTATCTTTTTTGGTGGTGATTTGAACTTACATGATAGCGAAGTGAGTCACACTGGTTGACAATAATGACTAAATGCCGAAGGATAAAATTTCATTCAAGTTCTTGAACTTACACACAGTGAATAATCTCAATTTGAGCGAGAGTAAAGGAAATAGCTATCGAATCTAATTATATTTGATTTCGATTCTATGAGTCTTTATCTATGCCTTGTATTCAAGTAAAACACTCAATCGAGTATCTTGATCATTGAATATTCTGAGTCCATCCAGTGTATCGTTTCGGTCTGAAACGATAAAACCAAATGTCCAAACTGTTCTGTTCAATATACGTTTACGTCCTTTCTATACGTCCGAATCTAATTCGACAAAACATAGTACGGTTAGATATAGTATGGCTGAATATACTGCTGCTAAATCTGTATATCTAAATTTATTAATTACAGCACTATACTTCCTCATTCTACAGATGCTATTCAGTGATGTCAAAATATAAAATCAAGGTAGATTTGATTCTGTACACAGAGACGAGCGCAGGTCGTGGCGTGAGAGTGCATAGCATCCCTCGAAGAGTCGCGTTACAGAAATAAAGAGTCAGTTGCGGGAGCAAAGTTTTTTTCAGTTCTTGAGTAAGTGAATTAAAATTCGAAGTTTTACATATTTGAGAGCTCCATACGTGTTAGATTTACACGTGGATTTGGACGTACTAGAATTGGTCGTACAAATAGACAATTATATAATTGATGTATGAGTTTATTTGAACTTTAGTCGAACTTTGGATTTCTCTCAGAAACAATCGACTATTTGTTCATTAACGTTTCCAGAGAAATCATAAAGGGAATTAAATGCATATTCTCATCATTTAAGTATATATATATATATGAATAATTTAGCTTAGACAAGCGGGCGGTATTCCGACAGGTATCTACGATGTATGGCTCGCGACCGGCCAAAATCCAAACTATGCTTATACATGGAATATGAAACTTAATAATAATCTAAATATTGAATCGCATAATTCACCTCGATTTCGTTTCGATCGATTGTATTTTCGACCAGCATCATCGTCTATATTCAATTTAATACCGGTTTCTTTCAGACTAGAAGGTAAACAGATCATTCCATCCATACGACGCTTCTGCTCAGATCATTGGGCCATTCAAGCTAAATTCAAAGTGTCACCATCAAGTTAATCAAAATATAAATTATATGACTGAAACAAATAAGAGAGAACAATTCCACACTAGAAACAGTCCTGTTTGTATATGAAAGTGATGAGAATGAAATGGAATATATTCACTCTCATCTATTCGCTAATATAAATACAACCTTATTAGTGTCAATTGTCTCTTACTGTATTTTATAAATAGTAACTCTAAAATAAGAAGTTCAACACATGTTTGCTTTCTCTCAAGTAGATGTCAGTCTTGTCTTATTTACATTCACATTGAAACCTAGAGCTAGACGAATACAAATTTTCTCGATTAGGACTTTATTCTTTCTATCATTGTTCTTCGATCTAAATGAGCAAACAAATGATTATTACATTTCAAAAATGTTACCACACATGAAAGTTGTAAATACAAAGTATCTAACCCTAATTTGATCATGAATTTTTTTTTCTTTAGAAAAAAACTTCGTAACCTCTCTCCACAACGCTCATTTGAGCTAATTTTTGATTTCTGGAATAGAAAAAATGTTTCTCTATCTTTTGATCGTTTTTTTTTCAAAAATTATTTGTTAATAATGAGCAACAGCCATTAAAAAAGCACCTACTCAAATTTTTTATCCGTTCTTCACCTTTCTTTATTTGATCACTTCAGCTATTTTCGTTTCCTTATTCGATCATTCAAGCCATTTTGTAAGGACTGATTGGAAAAAACCTTGTTTGCGACATGAATAGTGTCTTTAATCAAAATATAAATTATACCATTCGAATCCTCAACTGAAGATCTATATTTTCATACATTTTTTTTATTCTAGTAAGGTGCCATTTTCATCAAGTTTTTCTTATTACATTCGAATGATGTTCGAGATCGAATTAGGAAACTCATCTTAATTCAATTATCTAATGTAAAATGCACGTAGTTTTAGTGAATGATAGAAAAACAGATGCATGGAACCTAGAATACGAAGTTCTGAGTAGATGCTGGTATAAAAGTTGTAGTACAGATCAAAGACTATCTATGTACAGAATATGAGCTTTGTGATTTCTATTTTATTCGGTACGCTGTATCTTGTCGAAACTATTACCAATAGGTTCAAACCCTCATGATTCTGATTATCATAATTGTAGGAAGATAAGTTGGCCAACTTTATAGTCTTTTAGTATTGTGTATGTTCCATATCTCATGTCCGATTTATATTTCTAGCTTGCTTTGCTTTTTTCAAACCCATCGTTTTTGCTGTAGATTTGACATCTTTACTTCATATTGTTGAAAAAGTAATCAAAGCAATCGCTTATAGATATTGTACTATGAATGGTATAATCGACTCGAAATAAACGATAAGACTATAATATTCTAGCTAGTATTATGGAACGTCCTCTTTGATAACTATCCTCGAGAAATCGAATAGATCGTCCATCATACTTTAATAATACTAAAAAGTCTGATTTTATTTTTCATGCTTGAACCTTTTTTTTGATTTTTATTGACGAGTTAAATGGAAATGTACTAGAAAAACTGGTGAATGGTTATTTCAAATCATTAATTTTATCTAATGATCTCAGTAAAGAATGGTTTTATTCATTTTTTCAACGTCATACTGATGATATTAAATAATAAACTAGCGTAAACTTGATGTAGCTCGAGATGAGTCGCTTTTAAAGTTAGTCTGCAAAGCTCGGAGACATAGTGGTCAAGTATCATCTTTTTTTTGATAAAACCAGCAGAGTCTATCAATTACGTATTTTTAAACATGTAGAGATCAAAAATAATTCGTACCAAGTTCGATGTATGAAATATTGTAGAAGAGATTATGTGAAGACTAAGATTCTGTTCGGCTAAATCAATAGGTACTATTGCTGAAAAATTATAATGTTTGTCATGTACGTCAATCGAATTAACTGTTGGACAAGTTATTTTAAGCTAGTATCCAACGAAGGAAGATATCCAACTGTCGAAAGCCATTTCACCTCATCTTTTAGTTATGAGCAGTGCTCAATGAGACTAGGAAAACTCTAAAAGAGTTCGTGCCTATGAGTAGGTGTGAGTCGTCTCTTCATCCACATGCAAATATAGTCACATACATTGTTCTCTGTTGGCAACTGGAATTGCCACTTTTAGAAACATTGAAGAACACTGAATATCAAAAGGCACCTTCTGCATTATGTGTAGAGAATTTTTCAAGCTAAAAATTGGCAAAAAAAATATTTTGTACAATTGTTATGATATAAATGTTCTTTGAACTTATCAATATTATTCTATACATTGTTAACAGTATTTTCATTTCAATATCTTTCATAGAAATTTCTCAGAGTAATCATAGGTACAGTACGATATCGTCAGTGTGAAAACTTTGTATACATATAACCAAGATTAGAAATTCATATGTCAAGTTTAATCAATCTTTGTTATCACACAAACTCTGCTTTTATTATTGTTCCTATTCGCGCACACAAAACACGAAGAACAAAAAGAAAAAAATGAAAGAACAAAAAAAAAAAAAGAAGCACACAAGACATACAAGATGAATTTGCGCGTTAGCACAAAACAACTGAAACAGAACAAAACAAAAAAAAAGAAGAAGAAGAAGAAGAAGAAAATGAAAAGTTGGTCTGTTTGTTTTTCCATAATGAAATAAATTAACATAGAAAAAGAAAAGGAAAACCACAATTAAAAGTATCAGTTTATTTTTCTGGAATTTAATGAATCTTTTTCTTTTCTTGATTTTTCCTGAAAGCGCCGTACAACTTATGGACGGATCATCCGACCTACTACTTTACTGTTCTATACACATACACATACACATATGTTGTCGTTGTGAAACAAAATAACAAAACGAAAAAGAAAGAAAGCACACAAAAAGAAAAAAATGTTTAACAGTAACATAATTATAATCATATTTATCTTTGTTGAAGAAAAATTTTACGTGACATAAACATTTGATTGTTAAGTTCTGTAACAGCTTGTGTTGCATCTTTTATTGTTTCACAAGCAACAACACCAAAACCAGTTGGTTTACCATTAACATCACAGCGTATTTTAAGTGTATCAGGTACAGGTGTATATGGACGAAGAAAATCAAGAATTTCTTCACGTGTTGCACGATAAGGAACATTTGATAATAATAATATACGACCAACATAATCATTTAATTCACTTGGTAATGGTGGTAAATTTGTTGTCGGTGTAATTGGTGGTGTTGATGAACGTCGATCATTAAGAATTTTTTTTTCATCAGTTATTTTTACTTCAGATCCTTGATCATCTTTAGTTATTCGTGGTGAATTTCGATTAAATCCATATGAATCTTAACAAATAGAAAATTTTCATATGATTTATTTTTATTAAGAATGAAAATCAATATTAGATACTGTTGTCATTCGAAAGTCTTTCAGCTCTTTTTTTTCGGATCTGATTCATAGTTACGAAATTATTTTGCAAACAAATATTATAAGAAAAATAATATACGACATCAAAATTCACATGTTATACAATTTAAATATGATTTTTTTTTCTAGGTTTCATTAAAATAGCTAAATTTGAAAATTATATTCATGTGGAATAAATCACTTTTTGAATCAAGACTATGTACATTATGTAGATTATAGTGAACTATGAATATTTTGAAAATGAGTTAGTATCTTTAACTTATTACTGTATAGATACTATATATATTTACTACGTAAATGCCTTGACCTACGGATTTTCATTCTAAGATAAGAGCGATGTGAAAAAAAAACATGCTTTCATCACAGCCGTATCCTATGATAAGAATAATAACAAAAAATAATTTGAAACATTCACAATAAACTACAAGGTCTGTTTTTATATAGATCGTCAATTTGAAATACGAAAATCAGTTAAAAATTTGAATTCTAACTCAAATGCAAGTAATCAATTGAAGGACTTCTATGATATTAAAACAGCCAACCATCGATCAAAGCAATAACTTAGAATTTCTAGCTAAGGATTTAAATAAGAGATGTATGGGAACAACTTTTCTTTTTTTGTTTTTTGGTTCTAATCTATCTAAATTGAAAATTACCTTTATCATTATGTCCACCATCCCATCTTGGTCGTTTATCATTTCGTCGATCATCATCTCGTTCATAAAATGGTGGATATCGTTTTGTATTAGCTTGTTGAAAATGTTGATTCATTGTAGCTGGTGATGCTAAATCATTTGCTGTTAACATAGGTGTTAATGATGCATTTTGATATTCAAATAATGTTATACGTCGTAAATCTAATGTACGTCCATAAAAAATTTGTCGATTTTTAGATTCATATGCTATTTGACATGATTGAGCATCACGAAAACGTACTAATGCTTCACCAGCACCACGATTAAAACGATCAAGTAAAATTTTACAACTTTCAATTTGTATTGATCTATCAGCAAAATAATCATATATTTGTTTTTCTGTTGTTGAATATGGTATATTTCTTAAACGAAGACAAATTATTGTTTGATCTTGATTTAAATTTGGTTGTATTGGAAATGTTGACGTATGAATAGGTGAACCAATATGATGATGAAATGATGTTGGTGTTGGTAATAAATGTTGTGATTTATCATTACGAATATTTCCTATTGTTGTTGGTTCATGATGTAATAATGGTGGTCGACGTTGTATTCGTTCTGGACCACGTTTTAATGAATTTATTTCATTTTCCATATCAGTTTTTGTCATACGATACATTTCAATTGTTGATGAACCTTTAAATAGACAAAAAAAAAAAACTAAAAATCGTTTTTTTTCTTCTTTTTAATGTTTTTAATTTACCAATTTTTTCTCCATTATAAAAAAAAGCTTTTTCAGCATCTATTTCAGTTTCAAATTCAACAAATGTTGGTCCATTAAGTGTATCTGTTTCAATAAATATTCCACCTGGACGATTTGTTACATTACAACCAGCAAAAAAACGTTTAACATCTTTACGTTCAAAAGTTTTTGGTAAACCAGTAACACGCATACAATTTTTAATTGTTGTACCAGGTGTTTTTTTAATATGTGCTGGCATATATGAATCAATAGCTGATGCAAATGTATATTCATCAATTTTTTTAATATCTAACATTGCATTAAAACATTGTATACGACCATCTTGTGATAATATATCAGCAACATCTTTATTTGTATGTAAACGAAGTACAATTTCACCTGTACGTTGACCATTTTGATCATTAATTATTTTTATATCCGAAAGATTTAATTTATATTTTGAAAATAAAAGTTTTATATTATAATAATTATAACCAATAGGTATATTACGAACACGAATATATGGTTCATCAGCTGTTATAGCTGTTTGAAATAGATCTTGATTATAATTTGGAAATAATGTTTGTTGTTGTTGTTGTTGTTGTTGTTGTTGAAGAAGAAGAGCAGCTGCACGTTGTGATTGAAATGGATTTGTAAACTAAATATAAAATAAGAAAATTGAAATCTTAATATTTTTTTTCAAAAAAAAAATCTTCTAGTAAAACTGATTCTATCAACTAAAATTCATTCGTTTTATTCAAAAAAATTACTTGTTGTGCCATCCATGCATTTGATTGTTGTGCATATTGATTAATTGGATTTGTAAGAAGTGGCATTTGAAATGGAAATTGTTGTCCAACTGTTGGTTGTGGTTGTTGTTGCTGTTGTTTTTCATTTAATGTAGCTAATAATTGTTGAAGTGCTAATGGATTACTTCCATTTTGTGCTACAGCTAATAATAAAGCATTTGTTGGATCAATAGCTGATGTTTGTTGTTGCATTTGTAATTGTTGTTGTTGCTGTTGTTGTTGTTGTTGAGCAGCTTTAGCTTGAAATTCTGCAAGAATTGATGATATAGTATTTGCTGATGGTAATTTTGGTAAATTAGAACCATTTTGATCTTGTTGTTCAACAATATTTGATGTATAATTTTGTTCAACAGTTTTTGTTGATGGACCAGCACGAACTTGTGCAATAATTGATTGCATTTCTGATCGACTACTTAAAAATAATTTTATTGGATTACCACAAATACTACCCGATTTCATCATAGCTTGTCGAGCATCATCATCTGAACTAAAATTAATAAAGGCATCACCTTTTTCACCACCAACTAAAACAAAAATAATTATTTTAAAAAATTTTTCTATTTGAATATTCTTACCAACATGTACACCACCATCTGGAATATTCAAACCAGTAAAGAATCGTCGCTAGAAAGAAAACATTTTTCTTTCATGAGTTAACATTTTTATTTATTCTAATGAACCAAAAAAAAAACAATCTGAACTTACAATATCAACAGCTCGTGCCTCATTCGGTAAATTTTGTAAACGAATAATAATATTTGATGATGCACCAGTAGACATGTCTCTGTATATTTCTCTCTTTATTTGCTTAGTAGTAAACAATAATGAATAGCACCATGAAAAGAATACTTTTTATTTTTCTAGCAAAAACTCCAATCACTGTTCTGAAAGAAGAAAAATATCATTGCAATCTGATTCTTTTATGTTTAGAGTTGAATATCTTCTTTTTTTTTTATCTCTCTTTTAGAATATTAATAAAAAACAAAAAAAAAAAAATGAAAAAGTAATGAATCATATAAATAAGAAATAACAAAAATCGCGCCAAAGATTGTTTTGATTATTTTTCATGATGAATATTTGTTTGATATCCATTGATATAGGGAATTTAGAATAATAGATTTACCTGTATAGCAATCAAGTTCGTTTATACAAAAAAACAAAAGAAAAAAAAAAGCCATGTTCTAAAAAAAAAGAGATGATTTCAAATCGATATCTTCAATTGTTTGTTTTTCTTTTTTTTAAAAAAGAAAAATCTGTAAGAAATTTAATGTTATTGATCTGTACATATATCCTAAAAAATAAATATGTTTTTTTTTATGAAATTAATTTTTATGTGCGCGAGAGAAATCTTCTTGAATTATTTACTAATTGACAGAACTTTTATGCAATCATATATATGATAATTTTGTTTTGTAAATGGAAAATTTTAACATTAACGATATGATATAGATGTTTACTGCATACATTTTCATTGAAAAATATATTTCTGAATAATGTAGAATTTTTCAAGAAATTCAATTTATTGATTGCTACACATCTGAATGAGAAGTTTAAAAAGCCAATTCTCAATAGTATAAATTATTTTTGAAGATCGTGAAATGATAAGTCTTTTTCTGGGATATGAACTGAAAGAGTCAAAACTTTATTATCTGTTAACGATAAAAGAACTTCTTTAGAAAAAAATAGCCTTTATAAAGAATTAAAGTCATATCACAGATGGTCATTTTCTCTTCTGTCTGACTGTACACACACACACCTCTCTTCTGAAGAATCAAAACAGATTTATTTTCTGCGTATAAAGCAAATGACTAAATCATATATTTGTTGATTAAACATTATTATATTAAGAGATAAATAATCAGCAAAAGAAATAATCATAATGAATTTGAATAAGAATAATGCTTAATCTTCATGAAAAATATACCATTGAAGTCTGATTTTTGAGATTCATTAGACAAAAACACAAAAATAAAAATAAAATACATATAATCATTTTGTCAATCGTATCTTAGGAATATATTCACTGCAATTTATCTATAATTTGAATTCAGACTATAGCAAAATCTCTCTGATAGAAATATCATTAGATCTAGCCAAAAAGCGCTCACTTTACATATGTGCTCATTCTTTGAAAGACTTTCACTTGTAATTGCTTGTCAATTGCAAAAAATGATTTTTTTTTTGTTTTCAACAATTTATTAATTCAATTTGTTAATTAGAGACAAATCAACATGTCTGCATATACTTTCACGTCACTAGCTATATTAATATAAAAACAATCATTTATCACACCCAATATTACAGTGTCTATCATAACGCAATACACATTACAACATTTCTTTTTTGCGTTCTGCACATAAGTGAAAGAATGCATGTCGCTCACATTTACATAGGTTGTTATTGCACATACGACAAGAAATATATGTCTACTGCTGCTTAGAATAAGGAAGTATTCACATCGAGAGGCTTTACTGTAAATTATAAATAGATAAATGAAACATTTTTCGAATGAATTTAATCAATATTTATTTGTTTCTCAAAGGAAAATAGAATGTAGATTTTTAAGTTGAGATTAGATGACCTCTATTTCTCATAGCAACAGTTGGAAAAAGCCAACGAATACTGTGTATATTTCGATAGCAACCAAATAACACCAAACATCACACCCCTTTCCCCAGAGTTCCTTAGCAACGAAAAAAAAGAAAGCGCTGAGCGGCATTAGCAACATGACTTCAACTGTTCTAGAATATTCTTTTAATAGAATATATTTGTCAATGTCCTAAAATAATGCAGTTTTCGATTTTTTTTGCGCATATAAAAATTCATAATGAAAATATTAACGGGTATGATGCATTGATTTGTTACAGTCGTCATATGATCAACGTAAAAAAAAGCGTGAACTAAACAAGTTATAACTTTGAAAAATAATCAATATCAATATATCTGAACTTATCAAGAATATATAATAATAAATTGAGACCTCCTGTAGATATAATCCACCGTCAATTAAATCAACAGTTAGAATAATGATAATAATCTTGAATTTCGCAAAAAAAAAAACCTGCATATAAAAATGAAAAGCAACAATGCACACCGAAAAAAGAATTGAGCGCCATTAGAAAGAAACATTCCTCTCAAAAAAAAATGCAGAAATCAAATATCTTTTTGAAAGAAATAAAAACAACTATAAAATCTTCTAGAAATTATTTACTTAATATATTTTGTATAAGTACAATCAAACTAAAGAACATATGTGAACGTCACAAACGGATTGCACAGACAGGCTCAATTTTTTTGTTTTGTTCTATGAACTTTTTTATCTGCTCATTTATAATAAGAATTGAATAAAATATATCTGACTTTTTATTTTTTTTTTTTTTTTGACTACACTTACTTTATAATATCTATAAATCTGAATATCAAATTATATCTGTTTGTCTTTTCATTTGAAATCTCTCCCAGGATATCAAATTATCTTCTTTATTATTATCAAATGGTGTACAACCATGTAGTATATCATCAATATTTAATTCAACAAATGATTGACAATGATTATTCATTAATAAACATAAAGTTATTATTTGTTGTTCATTATTATTATTATTATCAGATAAAAATATAATTTGTTCATCAAAACGAAGTTTATTTGTTATTAATTTATTATTAATTATTAAATTTGTATCAGATATAATATTATTATTATAATTAAATTCATTTGTATTAATATAAAAATTTAATTTTAATAAATTATAATTAATACCAATACCTAACCATTTAATATAACTTTCTTTTAAACACCATAAACGATAAAAATTAGATGGATTATTTATAATATAATTATATTCATTTAATGTAAATTTTTTATATATTAAATTATAATTTAATTTTTGAATATGATTTTCTTTTTTATATATCATTGTATCACAACCAATTTTTCCATGAAATGTTCCAGCAATACAAACTAATTGATGATAATGTGAAAGATTAAAATCAAATGATGGTAAAATTTCAATAAATGGACGATTATATTTTGTACGTTGAAGAATAAATGACGAACTTTTCTTATGAAATACTTGACTTAAAAGATAACGAATTAGTAATTGACCAATAAGTGTAAATTTTACATCACGTTGATATACATATTCATCAATACGTTTTAATTCATTAATAGGAAGACAACGATTTGCAAATAACCATTGTTCACGTGTTGGTTTCCAACGATGACAATTAAAATAGAAACGATACATTTGAATAAATAAAAATAAATTTTAAGGTCAAATATAAAAAAATATGAATAAACCAATAAGAATTGATTTAAATTAATGCATTAATGCACTTTGATTTTAAGTCAAATTTTCTTCAAATTATTTAAAATTTAATAAAACTTTTTAAAGTTTAGATTGAAAAATATTGTTTTTCTCTTAATTAAATAATTTAATTGTAAAGCGCTTTTTTTTTTGTTTGAATGAACAAAGATATGCGCGCTATGAACATATAATGAATCATACATGTTCAATTTATCATATACTACACTTACATTTTTATACATATACATAACATACGTTGAACGTTTTATTTTTAAATATAAAATAAAATGACAAATATTCTTACGGAATCAACAACAACAATTATCAATAAAATACTTGATGATATCAAAGAAAATATTAATAATTATCATCAAATCAATGAACAAACGGAAAAATTAAATGTTAATTGTATGTATTGAACTTTGTTTGATTTATTTCTATTAGATTATCGAAGCAACGAATTATGTTTTCAGAAAGAGAAACAAGAATGTTGTTTTGTCTAGTCTGGAATATTATTGATTGCCTATATATTGTCATTACTTCTTATTTCAAAATGAGTAGAAGAGAGGCATTGGTTAAGCAGGTGTTTCTTTTCATGTATATAGTGTTTCACTGCTAATTAGCGATGAAACACCAGCTTAACCAATGCTCTCTACACAACCATTTGATAGATGTACAGAAAAAAAACATAGTTTTCCGGTAACAGAAAATTATTTTGGATGTAGTTTTTGTTTGTAGAAGAATGATTTATTAGCGAAAATCATCTGAGGATTTCTATAGTCACAACAGTGGTTAACTTAATAAGGTAAGTCTTATCATATCAAATTTTTTCATCTGAGAAGTTAATGCTTTGAACTAAATGTTAACTTGATAAATGAAATAAGCATTTTTTTTAGTTTTTTCGATAGTATATATTTTAATTTTGAGAAATAATTCTTTTGAGTCATTGTAAAACGATAATTTCTTTTTATTTTAGCTGAACAAATTCATTTAATTTTAAATAATGAAGAACAATCAAAATCGATAAATCTAGAAAATTTACTTGAGAAAAATATTGATAATCATAATGAAAATTCAATATTATTATTATCATCATCATCAACAACAACAGATTCAAATGAATTAATAAAACCACTTATATTAATGAATAAACAAATTGAATTAATACATCCTCTTGAAAATCAATGGTCATTTTGGTATTTAAAAAATCAACAAGGAAAAGATTGGCAAGATAATTTAATGAAATTAGCAACATTTAGTTATGTTGAAGAATTTTGGGCGTAAGTTAAAATAAAATTCATAATTAGAATTATATAAATGAAGATTGTTTTAAAAAATATTCATGTTTTTATTATTTAGTCTATTTAATCATTTACGTGTAGCATCACGTTTACCACCAAGTTGTGATTATATGTTATTTAAAACTTCTATTTTACCTTGTTGGGAAGATTTACATAATTCAAATGGTGGTCGGTGGGTTCTTTATTTTTCTAAATCTGAACAAGTCTATCTTAATCTTGATGTTTGTTGGCTTGCCTCTGTAAGTTTTTGTTTTTGGTCGTTAAAAGTAGTTTTTTTTTTTGGTATATAGATGTTAGCTCTAATCGGTGGTCAATATGCACAAGATACAAATTATGTTAATGGAGTTGTTTTATCAGCACGTAAAAGTTGTGATCGTATTGCTCTTTGGACATCAATTCATCATGATCAACAACTTATTTTTCGTATTGGGTATAAAATTTGAAAATAAAACTAAATATATTTAATTAATAGGATTCTTTTTTTTTGAATAGTCGACGAATGCGTGAATTAATTAATATTCCAAGACAAATTCATATTTTATTTGAAGTAAGAATATGAATCAAAAAAATCTTATATATATAGTTTTTTATTTTATTTATTTTCTAGCTTCATAGTCAAGAAACAAATACAACAACAACTAATATAACATATAGAAAGAAAAGTACAACAGGAAATAAAGTATTATATCAACTATAAAATATAAAACCAAGGAGACATTTGTTATATGTTTATTTCTGTTCATTATTTCTCGATTGTTTCTCTTACATATATATATGTGTGTGTATATATATATTCTTGCATTATTCTCTTCATTTTTTTTTAGAATATATGAATAAAAAACAAAGCATTTCTTCACAAGTTTCATGCATGAACTTATATGTTTTAGTAATAATACATAATTGTTGAAAAAGTTTTTGATTACTTCAGAATTATGATTACATGTATACAAAAGTAAACTATTGATAGAGAGTAGAACTGTCGAATACATACTATTCTCTCAATTACAATTTAGAATATTTGTGTCTCTTTACTAGATTTAATGAAATACATGTTAGAGGAAATTTTTTATATTATGCTAAAATATAAATAGTATTATTATACAGGATATTCTTATGATTCCTAATAACTAACTTTAGGAGTAACATAGAAAATGTATCAGTTTCGGTCTTTTTTGAATACTAGTAGCAATATGCTTCGTTTCTTTTCGATATTTCACTATGGTTTTCTAAAAATTATTTTTGTCTTTGATTAAGTTCAAGTAGAAATTTCGTTTCAAAATGAAAGCTATTGAGTCTTACTATTTAATATTAATCGTTTATTGAATTTGTGAAACATTATCCATAAACCGTGACAGTAGAATCCTGTGGGACAAACTTTTCATTTGTCGCTGTTCGGAAAGCAGTTAGCTGCACAAAGGACAGAAGTCGACTCATTGCTTTTCAATTACTCAGTTGTTATGATCTATTTTTCTTCTTCTCAATATCTAGCCATTATTTTGAAATGAGAAAATGGTTGAACGCAAATGAAATTCATTATGATGCAGATATTGTCAGCGGAATGAAACAAATGAAATTTTTCGAATTTCCAGAGTGTCCCGTAGGACTCTATGTAACAGATACTTGAAAATAACAACTTCCTTATTGCATGTTTAAATGATGAAGTAATGGAATGTGTGAAGAAATATGTCTCAAAATATATAAAATAAAAAAATGTTTTTATGACTAGTAACAACATTTAAATTGTGTTTAGGTTTTGAAGACCGTAGGAATTGTACTAACAGCTTTATTATAAATGTATTCATTGAGTCATCCTTTATCCGATTTAAAGGTACAAACATCGTTTTTTGAGAAAGGAGAAAATATTGTCAATTTTAAACTATAAAAGATTAGGCATAAAGTTACATCTGAGAAACATTTCCTCACACTTATTTTATCATTAAACAAAAATAGAAGTATCTTCATTCTTGTTGAAATTCATTTCATTCAATAAAAAGAATGTTTTTTTTTTTTTTATTAAACAAAAGTATTTTTCCAGTTTTCTGAATTCCATTGGAGAGAGTCACTGAAGAAATATTGTTATTCTTTTTTTCAAAGATTTTACTCTGTTTTACACCTTGAAGTCTTCCGTAGATTGACTGAAGTTTGATGACAAAAAGCCATGAAGATTTCAAGAATATCTTATCTTACTCAAAAGACTCTGTACTATTTTTTATTTACAAAAATAATTTGATTGATCTGAAAACTATTGAAATTTTTTATTTTTAAAATTTAGCCTAGTTATCATCATTAAGCAAATATCAATATATTAAAATTTCTTGTTTCTACTTTAAAGATATTCTCTTGGTTGTTTTTATCTAAAGATAAGAGATATGCTATGGTAAGAAAAACTTTGATTTTAACAATTGAAATGATACATTTGAGTATAGTAAATCATCATCAAACAGGAAAATTTTAAAAAAATTGATTTTTTTTCTTCTGTTTTGAGTTTAGGTTTAGAACTTCTCCATTGCAATCGATTTTTGATTTAGGAATTATAAATAAAGCAATAGTAGATATATATATATGTTCGTTTATTGACCACTACTCTATGTTTATTGAAAAATAGAGGTTGGCTAATTTAAAAATCTAATCAAAATTCTTTTTCTTTTTAAATCATTATCGAGTTTCTTTTCATTTTCTTATAAATCCAACAAAATAATTAATGTTTAGCAGCAAGAATTTGTTTTCGAGCTTGTGCAATAATTCGAGCTATTTGCAATGAATTTTCAAGTGTCATTAATGGATGTTCAGTTTTTCCACACATAATTTGATCTCGACATGCAATAGCTTCATAACGAAGACCAGCTGAATTCACAAAATTTGTTTTTTTTATTGTTTCAGGTAAATGATGATCAACATGATGACCATTAGGTAAAACAATTCGAGTTGGACACCAAAAATTAGTTGGAAGACTAACAACACCTTGAATTAGTTAAAATAAATAAATTTAAATTTTTGACTTAAGATAAAATTTTATATTTACCTTCTGTTCCATGAATTGTTAATGAATTAATTGCTCCAATTTTTTCACCAAGACAATTAAGAACAGCCATACGATTATTTTTAAATAATAATGTTATACTAGCCATTGTATCAGTTATTTCACCTTGAAATTCTCTTGTATGACCTGTAGCTGTAACTAATTCAGGTTCTTCATGATTAAAAGCAATTAGAGCTGCTTGTATTGGATAACAACCAATGCCCATAAGTGTACTCCAACAACCATCAGAAACTAGACCACTAACACAAAATGTACATTCAACAAAAGTAACCTAAAAACAAAAGATTAAATTAGTTATTAATAATTTTTATTTTATAAAATTTACTGTTCCAATATTTTTAATAGCATCACGTAAATAATTATAAATAGGAAAAAATCGTGACCACATTGCTTCCATCATAAATTTTTTTGTTTTTCTTGCTGTATCAACTATTTGTTGAACTTCATCTACATTTATGGCTAATGGTTTTTCACATAAAACATGTTTATTATGATTTAAAGCTCTAATACATAAATCTCGATGAACATGTTCTATTGTTCCAATATAAGCAATATCAACATTTGGATCTTGAAATAATTCTTCTTGTGAACCATATGCATGAACTTGATTTCCAAGATTAAATTCTTTAACAAAATTTTCAGCTTGTGTTTTATCTCGAGAACTAATAGCAACAATAGTATGTTCATGAGGATCACAAGTTAATAATGCAAGACAAAAGTCTTGACAAATACGACCTGTTCCAACAATACCCCACTTGAGTTGCATATTTATTAAAAATAAAAATAAAAACGTAAGAGGTAAAACGAAGAATATTCCATTCAAACGATGTCAGTAGTAGCTAAGCATAGATAATATTGATTGTGTCGCTTAAATACTGCTTTTCTTTTATTACTTTCTAGGCCATATGTATCGAAAGTACGTATATGCTATAGCAATCGAGAATAAAAAAATCAAAAAATATTCGCTTGAGCACAAGATGAAAGTATGGAGATTGACACAGTATGATCGATTTTTCAATCTTCGGTGGTAGTTTAAGTAGAGCGAGCTTGATAACAAAGATGCTTTTCTAGATGTTATTTTTTTTAAAGCTTTTAGATCATTAAAATAAAAAGAATTTGAATAATAATGAATAGATAACAAGAATTGCTAAAATAATTTCTTTGAAAATTCGTCAACAAGAAAATCATTCTAGTCTTATAGACATTCAACACCAATAATAAGTTTATTTTATTATAAAATAAGCTGAAACAATCCATAATTATTCAGAGATTCAAATGTGACATATGCGGAGATTTCTTTTAGTTATAATTTCATGCTATTATTCCAAACTTTGTTTTTTCTATCAGCATCGATTCATTTTTTTTTGTTCCTATATTTTTCAATATTGAAGACTATCTTATCACGACAATCAAGTTTAGTCTTAAAATCAAACCTATGTGTAAAAAATATTCGTACAACATCTCTGTTCAATTTTCGTCTACTTATAGGCAATAGGAGAGAATCAAAAGTAGTCAGTTAGAATGAGAATTTAATCCACTGTTTAAACATATATTCCGATTCTTTTTTCTGACTTGATGTTGATTCATTAAGAGCAAATTTTCGAGAAGGATCAAAAAACGACGTTTGTACAAAACATTTTGATATAGTCCATTTTTGTATTTTGATCAAAACCTATGATTTCGTAGAATATTATTTTCTTTACAATCATAGCTAGTGAAAATCATTTCAAGATACCCATGAGAGAAATTATGAATGAGTGGCAGAAAACCTATTTTCACGTGTCGCAAACGACATTTTTTATTTATTCAGATACTTGCTTGCATCTAACTATTCGTAAATTAGATCGAAATTCTAAAGACACATTTCAAAAGAGGATTAAATTCTGATTCCAATCGATTACTTTCGATTCTCTTCAATTACATATAAATATCAGAAAAATCAGCAAACATATTTATTAGGATTTTTGAAATTAGTGTTTTGTACAAACACAGTTTTTGGTTTTCATCAAACACCTCCTATTAAGGAATCAATTTCAAGTCAGAAAAAAAATCGGAATATATGTTTAAACAAAGCATGGAATTGTTATTCTAGTTGACTACTTTTGATTCTCTCCTACCACCTATAAGTAGATGAAAACCGAACAGAAATGTTGTACGAACATTGTTAAGAGATAGGTTAGTATTTATTTCTGATAAATTCTCTAGAGCAACGATAGATTTAGTTACACATATTTCCATGAGTTATATTGTAAACGAATGAAACTATTGAGATTTAAGACACCCAAGATATCTCATATAGTGAAAAATGCCAAAAAAAGTGAGGTTTTACTAGTTCATTGAGTGTCTCCACTTGTCGCGATAGAACCGCCGGCAGTTACCGATTAACCATGATCTATCGGTAAATTTTTTAGGATAAAACCAGTCGCTACGGCTTCATAGTGAGCTTGAAGAAATTACCGTTTTTTTTCAGAGCATGTTTGAATTTTCATATTTTATTCACCGCTTGACGTGTATCAGATAATGTCGGCACATTTGAAGCCGCCTGAAACATCAATACAACATAAGAGTATCGTCTAGCTTAGATTCAATTAAGAGTTTATGGCTAATGTTTCATTAGTAACAATTAACGAATCACTCTTCTTTAACTAGCTGCTGTCCACTCAGAGCACAACATATGTTTAAAAGTGCAACAGTAACGATGATCGTATCTACCGTTATCAGTTTGAACCGGTGAATGATCGTGACCATTGCAATTTTAATTACGATTATATTTTTTGTTGTCTTGAAGAAGAAGAAGACGAATCAAATTAATATAAAATCCTTCAATAATAGCTTTTCTTAAACCTTTCGGAACAATTTCAAGAACACTATCTCCTCGTGCTGATAGTCCATTACTTCCATAATGTAAATTCTCTTCAGCCAATATCATATCGTTTTATTTTCTTTGTTCATCACATGTTTGCTGGACTGATCAAGCCGCTGTGCACTAGAAGCAAGACGCTCGATGATGGATCAGACCACACCATTTGCAAATTAGAGGGGCTAGTACTCTATTTATGAAATAAGTTTATTAGTGTCTCTTTTGAAATCACTATAGAGGGTAAAGGGTTAATATGCCTAGTTCAGCTAACGATTCAATCAGTTGTTTACAAGACATCTTTGCAACTTGATTATTGTCTGCTGTTTTTGATGAATTTGACTTTGTACGTTTCTGTCTAACAACAACAATATTACTAGATGTTCGCTTTATGTATTTAGACTTACGAGGAAGATTCCCGAAGTAATCAATCGCTGTTTCGTGGAAACGTACATGACTATATGCAGTTTTTTGTGCTGATTCCGAATATCAGAGTCTCAGTTGTCCTTAGGTCTTCATTGATCCCATACCATAAGTATCAAAGTTCCTCTGGTAAGGATATTTTTCATCAAATTCGATTTTCAAGCAACCTACCATGCATTATTAGACAAGATATGTACATAAATATTTTTTCCAGGCACTTTAACCTTAATTTTCAAGTAACAAGCTATAATGTAGCGACGTAGCTGTTCTATTGAGTACAAATAGCGATCCGGCTTTTCTTTCGTTTATGTAATATTTTTCACAAAGTATCTAGCAATGGAAGAAATAGAAAAAAGGCACATATGAACTAATACATATTTGATATGAGCACATGCATGCTAATTTCCTATGATGTAAACTTTAATACAGTGTGAATACATTTCTAACACAACCAGAAAGTTGAATGCGCTTATATAGGGCAACACATTAAAAAAACCCAATTCTTCATCCTTTCTTCATGTGACAAAGATGAGCTCTGAAAAATACTTTTGCATATAGCCTTTTTCTGTCTTTTAATGCATCTTAGCATTTGGGACTTAAAGTTGAAATGCTTGGAAAAACGTATCCTTCTATTTATTTTGTCAAATAATGCACGGTAGACTGACTGGAAATCGAATTTGATAAAAAATATATTCTTACCAGAAGGACTTTGATACTTATGGTATGGGATCAATGAAGGCCTAAGGGCTGCTAAAACCGTGATATTTGGAATCAGCACAAAAAACTGCATACAGTCATGTATGTTTTCATGAAAAAGCGATTGATCATGTGGGGACCTTCTTCGTTAGCGTCTTGTTTTCTGCTCTTTCTCTTCATTTTCTCGCTTACCATCGTGCAGGACTCATCGTGCCGGCGTTTTTACCTCGTGTCCCGATAAGTCTCTTGACAATCATCAACAACTTTGTGCATCACTTGCTTCTAATCAACTTAAAATAAGCTTTTTTTTTGAATGGTTTCTTCGTTGATGATCTACAAGCTTTTTGTATGTATCAATTCAATCAACACATATTCGCTTATTAATAGAGTATACAATAGACAGGAATGGTCATTATGTTGCTCATTATTCTTCAACACTGCATAGAAAAAGAGTAAAATATTTTTGACAGTTTGTAATGCTACATTTAAAGACAGTTCAGGCCGTAGACGAGGGCAGCTAGATGCGCGATACTAAAGATAGGTAGACGAGTGTGGACAAAAGTTAGGTTTTTACCTATTCGTCTGAACAAATGAGTGATAAAAATAGACAAAAATAGGTAGGGCTTACCCGATAAATATGTATATCACGTATTTCCCACTATCTAAATAATTGAACTTATGCTTTTCTATACAATTGTACCAATCCGTAGATCTTTACAAATATATCTACGAACATGTGTGCAATATATTCGAAATTACAGTCTTTTCTCATCGATACCACCTTCTACTGATGAACATCAGCTAAAAAGCCAACGATTATCTACCTGGATTTTTATCTTATTATTGATCATGTCCTTGGTGATTCTTCCCCTCCACAATTCACTAGTCGCATTCCCAAAAACGATCATTGTCAAAACACCAGATATTAAACAATATTCACAATTATATGTCAAACACGAACAAACTCTGATATGTCCATGTTCATGAATCTCGACGAACTATCATAAACTCTTAAGCATCAACTATACATTACATCAAGTGTGCTACAGTCAATTTGTCACTCAATATTGGCTCAAATATCTCTATGCTTCTAGAAACACTCTGCAGCTCTCCTCAGCCCATTTTCAGAGATCAAGCAGATATCGTTTCCAGTCTTTGCGATGTTCTGTGAACTAGCCCACACTACAATATGGGATAGTTTGTCACGGTTTTATGCGACTGAATATGTGAGCTTATCCGTCATATCAGAAGTACTATTCGAATCGCAAGTTCAATCACTGGTAAATCAATTTATATCGTCGACAACTAATAGTTTCTTGTTGTCTATACGAATCGTCCCAGACAGAACTAAGAGCAATGCTTTTCAGTCATCCCTGTTTACAAATGCAGTTTTCTTCTCAATAGCATATCAATATGTGAGCTCATTGGAAGAAGGAACTGCCAATTGTTCTTGTAATTATAATTCTACTTGTGTTTATGCCTTACGTATATATAATAGTTCGGTTTTTGAGCAATTATTCATAGTACCCGGCTTATACCCTGATTGCTATGTGATTGAAGCATTGCAACAATCAACACTAGAACGCTTTTATAATGAAACTTGTTTCGATATTCTCTCCAATTAGTAAAATGAAAGATATTGTAAACATGCTGATGGTAGAAGCATGGAACTCATCAATAATGTACACTAATTACTATAATGAATGTGAACCGTTAGAATGCATGTACACAGACAAGATGAGAAATGATGTATTATACATATTTACAACATTGATTGGTCTTGTTGGAGGTTTGATCACAGCATTGAAGCTGATTGTTCCTCGTCTTATCAATGCCTTGTGTCTTATTTATACAACAATAAAAAGATGTACTTCAGGCTCATGACGAATGAGAAAGCTCTTCGTATGGAGCTGTGTAGAAAAAGACTTTATAGAAAATATCTATGTGTGAATAATATTGTATATTTGTGCTTATGTTGTTATTATTGTCTTGTTTATCTCATGTGATAGAAAGGCTATTTTGTGAGTATACTTAAATTAGGTTCAAATCCCATACCACTGTATGCATTGGTATAATGGGCTTCATATAGGTTTTATGCTGATCATACTCACATTTCTTTTTTGTGTTACTTCATTTTACTCTGCGTTGTAAATTATATAAGTGGAACAATAGCGAAAATAATGTCATAGGTAATTTCTTTTCTTATTAAAGCTGTGGCAGCATCAATTCGGATGAGTTGGAGAATGCATTCCAATAGAACCGTAGAAGTCAGTGTAGAGAAGGCGCACAAAAAATATTCAGTCATTGTTTTCGTAACTAATATCGGTTTCAAAATTAAAAAAGGGTGAGTATTTTTAGAACAACTTTTGATAGGAACAAGATAGGGAGCTGCGCTTCTCACCGTTGGAAAGAGGCGATGAAACTGCATTGATTCGTATATTTCAGATTTTTTTCTGACAAGTATTTTAAGGGTTCCTCGACAAGTTTTCAAAAGACAAAGCGTTATATTATGTAAATATAATGGACTTTTAATTTTCAGAAGGGCACTAGAATCACTAACTAAAGACCTATCAGCTATACAAGCCTGACGTTATTATCTTCAGCTAATCATGAGTTATGAACACGTTACTGTGTGTTGTCGGTCAATTTTTAACGAAAAAATCCTTTTTTTCCTTAGTTTTTAATAAAAATCAATTTCTTCTACGTCTAAAATCTTTGAGTTTTTAAAAAACTTCTTCGGAAGACCTTTAAAATACTTGTCAGAAAAAAATTTTAAATATACGAATCGATGCAGTTTCATCGCCTCTTTCCAACGGTGAGAACCACAGCCCCCTATCTGGTTCCTATCAAAAGTTGTTCTAAAAATACTCACCCTTTTTTTTTTATTTTGAAACCGATATAGTATGGCTTGTAAAAAATCTCACAACTTGTTTCAAAAATCATGTGCTGTAGATATAAAATGCTTAAAACCGTGAGACGAAGAAAAATTTTAGTCGTTTTTAGTTGATCTGACATGAGTGTCTGCTTCAATCTTAACTTCGCTTTTTCCATCAGCCTTGATCCATCTTCATCTGTTGTAGAACAGATTCAAGCATTTTCGCTGCTTATTGTAGTTCAGTGCATCTAAGCAAAGCTTCCATGGCTCCTCGTTAGTTATCACTACACGTCTTTCATCATACTTCTATTTGTTCTGAGCTTTCAATCAACTCGCATGTGTTCCGCAGTTCTATATATAAGGCCAAAGATGTCTTCAAAAGGCTCAACGAAATTCGATTTTAATCGGATTTCCAATACCTCAAAATGAATTTTTAATCGATATATTACTCCTAACTATTTTGTGATTTGAATAAATTCTAAAGTGCGTCGTACTTCAATATATAGAGTTGTCCATGCCTAAAAAGGATTTCAAAAATCGGATTTGAATCGAGTTAATAATACTTAAGAATGGATTTTTATGAATTAGAATAGAACCGATTAAAGACAGTTATTGGATTGAAGTCAATCGAAAACTTCCATATGTGCTCGATTTTTCTCGAATATTTTGCGAAAAGGTTTCACTTTAAACTTTAGAACTTGCTTTCACATGTGTATTATAAAAAAATATCATCTATTTATTGTTTAATACTTATTGATCTAATTTAACTAGAACCAGTAGGTTCAAAGCCAGGCGTTATCGTATTCTGAGATCAGATCTGGACTCAAAAGGTCTAATTCGAAACTGCTGAATCTGGGTTTCGGAATCAAACCGGTAGCAACGGTATATACTTCGTATCCCGTCGAGCTCATAAATCGCCGGAATAGCATTCTGAAACCATATTGGCAGGAGGCATTCACATTCGGAAATTGCTTCCGAATCTCACAATTGATAGGAACTAAGTAGAAAGTGAAGGTTGAAACTGATTTTGAAAATCCTCTGGATGAGATGGTTTTCCATCGTAAGTCTTTGATTTGGGTATTAAATTAAAAAAATGTTTTGAATACACTGCAGATGTTATTTTAGACAAAATTTCGCAAAATGTGGAGCAAAATATACTTTCACGTGCAAGAGAGTTCACAAATGATTATTGTAAATCTTTTTGAGCAAGCATTCTATAATAAGTGCCACGTCGTCGTGTCAGTTCTGCATGAGTACCACTTTCCACTATCTGTCCTCTATCAAGTACACAAATCAAATCACATGAGCAAATAGTTGAAAGACGATGTGAAATAATAAGCGATGTTCTATTGGGGTCTTCTATTTGAGCTTGTTCAAGGGCTTCTTGTACAATCTAGAGAAAACAAATGAAAATGATACTGTCCTTAGTAAACAGAAAAAGAAGTGAACATACATGTTCATTGTATGAATCCATGGCACTTGTCGGTTCATCTAAGAGCAGTACTTTAGGTTGGCGAACAAGAGCTCGAGCAATAGCAATACGTTGCTTCTCACCACCTGATAGAAAATTACCTTTCAACCCTACTTTTGTTTGATAACCCTAAAAGAAGACCACAAAAGAATAATAGATTCATTATATAATTTTGTATTGTTGAACCTGAGGTAATTGATCAATAAATTGATGAATATTAGCTTTTCGTGCTGCATTAATGATGTCTTCCATTGGTACATTTTCTAAGCCATATGCTATATTTTCGGCTAGTGTTAAATCGAATAAAATTGGTTCTTGATAAACAAGACCGAATTGAGAACGAAGCCACTGAAGATTTAGTTGTCGGATATCGGCTTTCTGTAACTTCGCCAATTCGGAATTTCGCCAATAGATATTCGCCATTGGCGAAATTCCCCGCGACATTCGCCAATTGGCGAATCTCTAGTATGAAATTCGGCAATAAATATTTATTTTTTCCTTAGTATATTCGCCAATTGGCGAATGTCGTGGAGAAATTCGCCAATAAACTTTTTGTTCGCCATAGTGTATTCGCCAATTGGCGAATGTCTAGTGTGAAATTCGTCAATTTTACTCCGTACAATTATGACTGTACTAACTTGGTGATAGAATATTTAAATATTACTGTGTGATATTTTATATTGAGATTGAAAAAAGAAAGATGAACAGTATATTACTTTTAATGATCTAAACAATTATTTTTTATTGTTGTACTTGTATACACTAGAACTAATTTAGTTTGATCGGTAACAATATCAAATAGTACAGCTGAACTATAAGTCAATTGATTCAAATTGATGAATCTCTAGCGTGAAATGCGTCAATAAATATTTATTTTTGGTTTAGTATATTCGCCAATTGGCGAATCTGTAGTATGAAATTCGTCAATTTGGCGAATATCTAGTATGAAATTCGCCAATAAACTTTTTGGTTCGCCATAGTGTATTCGCCAATTGGCGAATTTCTCCGCGACATTCGCCAATTGGCGAAAAGCTAGTTGATATTCGCCAGTGGCGAAAGGTACAATTGGCGAAACAGTAAGATTGACGATGGTATATTTCCCCTCGGATATCAATGCCATCAAGAAGCTAGATTGAGTGAACAAATTTTATATGATTATTTAAACTATACGTCGAAAAATACTAACTATCTGCCCACTTGTAACATCGTAGAATCGTTCCAACAGTTGAATAGTTGTTGATTTTCCACACCCAGATGCACCTTTATAGATTATATAACAAAATTAACACTTAAAAGAAATATTTAATTCGAACATACCAACAAGAGCAACACGTTGACCTTATTAGAAGAAAAGACCTAGTAATAAAATAATTAAGTCAAAATATATCTTCTGACCTGGTTTAATATTCAATTGAAATTCATTAAGAATAATAGATCGTGGTCGAGTTGGATAGATAAATTTCACTTGATCAAATTGAATTTCTCCACGAAAGTCAACCTACAAAAACCATAGTGCATGTATGGTATATAGAAAATTGAAATTAAATATTTATCTTTTAGGTTCTCTTACCAAGTCTTGTCCTTCATTAGATATATTGTCGATAACTGGTTTTCGATCAAATAAATCAAAAAATGCTTCAGCAGCTGCGACTGATGAATTGATACCCGTAGATCTAAAATGAGGATAAGAGAAGAAAAAAATCATAGTAAAAATTGAGAGTATTACGCTATCCCAACAAGTCTGAGTGCTTGTAATGAAAAACAAGCAAAGGCAAACACTCTATTAAATTGATAAGATGATAAAATGATATCTTTAGATTATCAAGTTTGTATTTCATTTACATTATAATAAGGCTCGAAGTAAGCTGTTTCTTTTCAACAAGGATAAGAGCACGCCAATACAAAAATGCTATAGTGTATGAATTTAGGATCCAGAATAAACCATATGCAATGGAATGTATCAACACAGGTTTCCAAGAAAATCTACGATAAAACCAGATCGATAGAAAAATTCATATGTGTATAAAATTTGATTGACTAACCGAAATACATGATGAATCAGTTCAGAATATTGTCTCAGAACGTCCTTTTCTATTGACAATTGTTTTATCGTACGCATATTGTGAAGAACTTCAGCAGTCAGCTGCAGAAATAAAATGAGAATTGATTATAGAGTATTCATTTCGTCAAACCATTCATGATAAATCGATTGTTCCTAGAAAAAGCGATTATATTGTAAAAACTTAACTTACCGAGCTTGCGTACACAATAATTTGATCAGGTTTCTTATTTAAGCGCATATTGATGGACATATTTGCATAGAGGATTGAAACTAGAATAAATAGTGGACAGAAGGTAATCATTGTTAATTGCCAACTGACGAAACATCCCAATAAAGTTCCAAAAACCCAAAGTGCGATAGCTTCACAGATGAATCCCAATCGTGCACCAATCATATCTCGAATGGCTGAAGCATCAGAAGAAAGACGAACACTAATTGCACCAGAACTGTTTTCAGGTCGATCGAAATAAGCAATTTCTTGATGGAGAAGGCATGCGAAAAATTTCGAACAAATACGTTGCGTTAATTTCGATCCTGATATGGCAAAAGCAGCATGCTATAAAAAAAAAGAGTAAATAACTCACTGATACAATTCAGAAGCATTATTTTTACTTGAATAAAGCGAAGAACCAATAAAATAACACCCAAAAGTAGAACAAGAAGACTGTTAATCAACACTTGATGACGTTGTGTAGGAATTGAACAATATTGAAATCCCTAAATAATAAGCAAATGGAAATGAGACAATATTTAACACCAATCCTTTTTCATCCTGCTGAATATCGGTTAATTACTCACGTTGACTATCTTGGCAAGTAAAAATGCGAACAAGGGTTGAGTTCCACCATTAAGTACACATGCTATACATCCAATCAAGATGGTAATCCACTCAGAGCTATTCATTGACAAGAGTCGTAAAAAGATAAATTTTCTTTTGAATGACCTAGAAATTTGCTAAAAGAAAACTTATCAATGATATTTTTTTATAAGCTATAGTTATAGTATTTGTACTTTCTCCACGTCAACAATTTTACTATCGCTAAGTAAGCGAGATTGTTCAACTATTAAAAAAAGACCAAGATAGGTAAAGATTATTAATATTAGAATGCTAGCATACATATCGGCTTTTTATCTTCTTCCACTGGTTTTTCTATGCTTATCATATTATCCATGTCATCATCGATTTTTTCTATTTGTTGAAGTTTGACCATTGCTTGATATTTTCCATCTTGTGTTGCCATTAATGTTTCATGTGTACCTTGCTCAATCACAGTTCCATTATCTAATACATATATTTGATGAGCATTTTGAATTGTAGTCAAACGATGAGCGACAACAATAGCTGTACGATCTATATCCAATCATACATCATTATGATATGTAGGAAAAAAAACGCTTGCCACCTTCGCATGCTCGATTAAGCGCTTCTTGAACAATTTTTTCGCTAACAATATCAAGTGCACTTGTTGCTTCATCTAGTAAAAGGATGGTAGGTTGCTTCACAAGAGCACGAGCTAATGCAATACGTTGTTTTTCACCACCACTCAATAGAATACCACGTTCACCAACAATTGTTTCATATTTCTAAAACAGAAATAATGATCAATAGGTATAAAGATGAATATGAATGTGTGGCAGAAACATTCGGTAATTGCATGATGAAATCATGGGCATTGGCTTGTTGTGCTGCTTGTTCAATTTCTGCTTGTGTTGCATTTACTTTACCAAAACGAATATTTTCATAAATACTCACTCCAAACACAATCTTTTACAAGAGTAAAAACAAATAGAAAGCAAGAAAAGAAAAACAGAAACAAAGCATACCGGTTCTTGACTAACAACTCCAATGTTTTGTCGAAGATGTTTGATATTGTAATCTGTTATTGCTCGACCATTGATCGTAATTCGATTTGATGAAGGTTCATAATAACGAAGCAATAGTGATATACATGTACTTTTCCCTTTGAATAAATTATGAATACAATCAAATCATTTTACCATTTTTGTTTTAGAAAAGACTTACCGCAACCACTTGAACCTACAAGAGCTGTTGTTTGACCAGCACGAGCAATAAGAGAGAGATTATGCAAAACTGATGCTTCTTTTCGAGATGGATAAGAAAAGTTGACACTGTCAAATTTAATATCACCATTGATATTATCAATTGACTCTGTATTTTCCGTCCATATATCCACTTCATTGATTCTTGCTTCATTTCCCTAAATTTTATTAGAAAAAACAAGAAATATTTTTATTGAAATAAGACCTAGATTTACTCGGCTGTACCTCGTCAATAAGTCGAAACACTGCCGGTGCTGCACATCGGGCTTCTGTAAGTGATTGAAAGTAAAGACCGACAGAATTATGGCTATTCAAACATCTTACAACGATGGAGATAACCTATACCGCAATAGTAATCGTGTGTTGATTTTCTTAATGACTGATTCTATGAATTACTTACGACAAGAATATCATTAATACCGAAACCCATATGGTCTTTCTGTGACATAAAAATGTGACCAAAAGTAAACCCAACTGAATAAGCCAGGTTAGTTTTTAGAGATGCCCATCCCACATATGCTCCATATATCAAACCTTGGCGTATGCTACTCCAATGAGTTGCATACAATTCTCTTTCGTATCTAAGTGTAATAAAAGTAACAAAATGCTTCGTGATGTTATATAAATAAATAATATTGATGTGTTTCTCTACCGTTTCTGCTCAAATTTACTACCGTTGAGAGAAAGAACCGTTCGCAGTGAGCTAAACACTTCTTGAACAAATTGTGTTGCTTTTGAGTATGCCATTTTCTCATTCATCATTTCATTTGTAAAGAACTATATCAATTCATAAAGATTAAATTGATTGAAAAGTAGCTCATACCTTAGAAAAGACAAACGCCCCAATAATGACCAAAAGCATCAAACATAACATGATCCAAGTCAATTTCCAGTTGACAATAAAACACACTATCAGAGAATCAATGGTGAGAAATAACGTTGTCAATAGCACTAAGAATTCAAAACCAATGCCTTTCTCGATCTTTGCAATGTTACTACACGGAAATTGAATTAGACTGAGTTATTTGATATAAAAGATCATGATAACTCACTCAAACAGTGTAGCATGAAGTTGACTAGGTGATTTAGTATCCATGTAAGAAATGTTCTGAAAATAATGGAAAGAAATAGTCAAAGATGAATGGATTCTATTGATAAAAGAATCTCACTAACTGGTAGAATCCATATAAGTCGGTGTTTTTCTAATAAGTAGAGCTTATAGTGCAGACGAAAACTATAAAAAATTCTTCCCATTAGACCTTGGTTCTCGATCGGTAATCAAATTTCGCCTAAGAACAGAAATTATGATCCTTATAATCTTATGAAACTTTCAGCTCACAGTACTCTATTCTCGAGATTATTAGTATGCAAAAATATTTTTCTCACAATGGCTTCAACAAAATCTGTTTCGTTTAACAACACGAAATTACAGACTGAAATTTATTGATTACGTTTTGCTCATTATATTCGGAAATACAATGGAATTTCAGTTAAATGATTATCAATCGAGAATCAAGAACTAATGAGAAGAAATCTTCTAGTATTTTTATCAGCACTATGAGCTCTACCTACAAGTACAACGTGAACTCGTAAGAAGCGTATTAGTGACTGATGATTCTTTTTGAGACTATCATTCTCACTCTTTTTACATTTTTCTAATAAAAGTCACCTACAGTTAAGGTTTTTAAACAAATTTACCCCAGCTATAACTGAAAACGGTTACACTTTATCTAATCTAACTTGAAAGCGTTGAATCTATATACATTTGCTTCTGTAATCACTTTTTCTTATGTCATATTTTGTATTTGTCTTTGCCAAATTACTGAGTGAACAGAAATTTTATTACTATTGATAAAAAGCTATTAACCGTAACTTCATTTCAACTATGCTTATTGAATATCAGTCTCCTGTAATAACAATTCAATAATATGCTCTTCCAAGATGTCTCCTTTCGATTTCACAGATGTTTTTGTCTGTATAGGGTATATAGTATTCTAGTTGGAATCATAAAAATATTCTAGTTTTTACTGAGAATTAGCAGTTATCGACTTTTTAGCACGTCTACTGGATGTCCCAAAAGTTTCTTTCTAACAATTTTGTGGTTTGATTCCACCATTTTCTGGGCCTGATCGAAGTTTTTTTGGAGTAACATATAGGCACGCAGCGTTTCTTTTTGGTACAGAAAACTTCAAAAACATTGTTGCAAGCTAAGATCTTTCATTAAGATACAATGGTTTAATCTGTTTTATTTTTCTCTGTTACGACAGAAAATATATTCAATAAAGTTCAACAAATAGTGAAATGAACCGAAAAAATTATAGAAGGATCTTTTCGGGTAACCAGGAATTGTCGGGGATCTCGAGAGAGTCCCAAATTATCTAAAAATTTCTGCTATTGAAATTTTTGTTGAGCCTATCTTTGTTTTAACGTTTCAGAAGTTCGTCTTTCTGAGCAAATATCTTTTCAAAACCAGCTATTGTCCGAAGTGCAGTACATATGACAAGAATATGTTGAATATTTTTTATCTCGGAGGCACAAAATTTACGAATTCTAAAACTCTGCATTGAAGCAACTGCATTTAGGACTTTCACATAGAGATATTTTTTGAAGACAAAATTTAACAACATGATTTCTCAGAGAGCCGAAGAGTTGTAAAGATTCTTAGCAAATAGATACTTTAGGAGTCCAACAACTCCGTCAGGTTTGAATAGGAAATGGAATCTTTTTAGAGTTTTTACTAGAATATTATATCGTATTTATTAACAAAAATCTCATTAAAACAAGAAACTGACATCTAACAAAGTTTTCTGGTAAATCGATGCGCTTGCATTTCAACTTTTATAGATAGAAGTGCCCAGTTTGAGTTGAATTGGTGCATCTCTGACCAGAATAAGATCGTTTTCGCACATGGTAATTTATGGAACGCATAATACAATTGAAAGAACTACAAGAACTTGTCAATATGTCTTTAGTATGGTTTTAGAAATATAAAATTTTGAAACTTCAGTTTTCTATAAATACTTTTAGTTTTATTATCTCAGGAGCAAATCAATAATGAAGATGTCTGTCTGCATAAGTATATGAATCTATCATTTACTGAAGTTAAAATTTTCCTTAAAGATACAGCATGATCGTTCTGCCTCTATAGAATTTCAAAACAATTATATTTGTATCAGCTTCTAAGAGCAGAAGTAATATGTAAATGACAACAAGGTTGAACATATATTTGTACTGTTGCCCTGAATTCTTGTTTTCAGATCTAGAAGTCTCAGACATATAGGCATTCCGAAGTAGATATAACTTTTATCTAGAGGCTGTAGTTATTTCGTAGATTTAATAAAATAGCTTATTTGCGGATAATCAGTTTCTCATGAAAAGAAAGAGCATAAAATTAAACGTTGTGAAAAGTTCATTTATAAATCAAAGTGTTTTACATACTCGTTGGACAAGTGATTGAAAGAGAGAAACACGTATACGACACATCTGTCTTTTCACACTAATAATCCAAATGAAATCTTTAATGGAGGCAATCAGAAATTCAAGAGTACCAATAACTACATGAATAGAAAGAAAAGAATTTATCCATAATAAGTTACACTTGAACTATTACGTTCATTGCACTTACTGAATAGCCAATAAACTAGATTCATAACTTTTTTTCGAAGTGAAGATGGAGAAATTGATGCACCTATAGTGGATAACGAAAATATATCAATATTTTGATGCAGTCTAAGATAAAAAAAACCAAAGAAAAATAAAGGAAATATATAGCAACGAATAATAGTTTCTAGTGAATTACTCATGCGGTAGAGCACTGCTGACTACATTGGGCTCGATACCGTGATAAAATCTACTGCTGTTATTAATCAGAACTGTTAGATTTTGATATCGATGATCACAATTATCATTGAACGATTCAATTGCAAATAATCCTGTGAGTTGGCCAAACAAAAATATGCTAGTAGTAGCGCAAACCGCCTGCAACGATGCCAAACATATAGCAATGAATATTAGAACAATATCGACACGATTTGCAAACCGAAACTACAACACAAACGCATACATCAATCACCTAGTATTCTGTCTGAATATACTTACTAATCGAAGAATACCAACTGGCTTATCTTTATCACTATACTTAGTATTATCGTCATCCAATTTTATATATTCATTATTTGTCTCTTTTTTACAAAACCATCGATACCAACCAGAAAGACTACAAACAATGGTAGGTAAATTCATTGTATTTTTCTTAAAAATAATTATTTATCATATCATACCTATTTTTTAAAGGCTGTTTTTCATTTCCAGTATAATCATCATCATCAGTAGGCAATATACTGGACTTGTTTAATAGAGGTTGTCTATCATTCATTTAGTGAAATATTCTTCGACAAGACTATAAGGATCAATATCAAAGAAAAGAATGTAGAAATAAATGTATGAAAGCCACTTTGTCATTTTTTTGTAACTATTCATGCGTTTCTTTTCTTTTCTTTGCTTATCTCTTTAGAGAGAAAATATGTGCAGTACGACGGTTATACTGTAATAATTAAAGTATATCATAAGAGCCTCATTGCATTTGGTTGTCTACATGTAAACAAAATACAATATATCTCCACGTGTAGTGCATACAAGTAAATAAAGTACAAATGGAAACAAATCAAGTAAACTTGCTAAATAATATAAAGGCTACCAGTTAAGTGGTCAATAAACAGATGAAATAAACAGTAAAAAAAGTCATGTAAATTGTCAGTATACATCTTTATCGGCTATCACTAAAATTATCAGTAATTATTTCCAAAATGCGTAGTTAATCCAATGTAAGTAGTAATAAAAAATAGAAAAGTTATGAGTAGAGATGTTAGCCGATCATTTGATCGGCGGCGGCGACGAAAAAGTTTGAAAGTATCGGCGGCGGCGGCGGATAAATCACGCCGATGAAGTCATCTTCGGCGGCGGCGAAATTTTTCGAAAGTCATTTTACCGAGTCTTTGGTTGATTCCAACCTTTGTTACAAACATTGCGCTTTTCATTTTCATAGTAACATACCATTATCTCTATTTTCGCACACGAATCTCTTTCTATATTAAAAAGAATTTCACTGTACTTTGATTTTTTTTCATTAATTCAAAAAGTTTACACTTTTTCAAGATAAATGACTTGAAATCCAACAAAAATAACGCAAGATATAAACCTAAACAGTAATAAAGACACTCTTTATCTATTTTTTGAACATAGAATAGTTATCGTGAATGAATTGTATTTTTCCGACAGTCTCTGGTGCGAGTTGTGTTCGTTTGGCAGATAAAATTAAACCAGCAGTTGAAAAAACTTCTTTGGACGGTGTCGAAGTAGCTGGAATAGCTAGAACTATCTGAGCTAATTGTGCCAAATGTGGATACGAACTTTGGGCGTTCTTCCACCATAAGAGAATATCATCACACGCAACGTTGACTTGCAAACAGGCGTTGATTTCGCTCGATAATTGAGAATATTTAGTAGCTGTCTCACTGTGCAGTTCGATAATACTTGTTTTGAGCTTCTTCAAGTCGGTGGGCTGCTTGTCGAGAGATTCAATTGAGAGACGGCGCTTGCCGACAACATATACCGATGATGCAGAAGCACTTAACGACGTCGATGTGGAAGTATTTGTCGTCATCGAATCACTAGATGATAATGTTGAATCTTGATTGTTATTCAATTTGAATCGTTCAATCATCGACAGAAGCAACTTCTCTTTGGACTTTCCGATGATTCGGAGGTAATCGTCAATATCAATTTTCGAAAGAGATGGATCCAATATGAAAGCCATACAACTGAGTTCAGAAACGAGTAAACGTTGTTCAATATTATTTCGAATTAGTTCCTTCAAATTGAGCATGAATTCATTGTCGTCTTCATCGGATTGAGAAATTTGTTCAATCTCTTTGCGAAGTAGAAGATAGAGATTTAGCGTTGGATTTGCTTTTGAGGCCGATAAAATCCTTGTAACACTTTCGAATGCCGAGAGATAGATTACGAGAACTTTGAGTAATTCCAATTCATCAAATGATGGAAGCAGATCTACACTATCTATTCGAGCAAGAACAGTTCTAATTGAGTTGATATTAGGCAAGAACGATCGAAGCATGATGAGGATTGTGTTCCAGCGTGTACACACTCGCTTTTTGAGCGTATGGAAATTTTTTGATTCAGTCGAACGATTTGTGGGATGATTTTCACGTTCGATCAACGTTGTTCGAAGGAATGCTGATGGTGTATTGTCGTTATCATCGTCTCCGTCTTCATAAAGCGTAATCGGTGATGACATATCAGCATCCAATAATTCAAATGCTATATGAAGGTCTTCAATAATCAAATCATTTGAATCATTCGTTGACAATAAGAATGCTTCACGTAGCTCATTCTCACGATATCTCAATTTGCAGATGATCGCTTGAACTTTATCAAGTGATATTGTTAGCCCATCGATTTTTGGAATTACATCAACCATGAGTAGATTGTGCAGTCTATGAGCAGCGCATGGTAAATACAAAAGATGCGCGAGACGCCAAGCTTTTCTCACGTTCGAGCCTTTGTCAGATACAATAATGATTTTGTTAGCATTCAAGCCAAAATCGTTGCAGACTTTTATCAAACGCTGCATAATCGCTTCACCAGTATCTGGCTGATTGAACGGCTCATTTCGAAGTGTATACGAGCAAGAAATGAATGATGAATCGACGTAATGGAGAGTGAAACAAATATAAGAGCGATGTCTAAAAGCGTAAGCTATAGTATATATTCTAACAGTATTAGCTTTAACCCTTACATGTATCCTGTATTAATATTATTTTGTGACGGCTGACAAAACTCCACTATACTTTCGTCAATTGGCGAACGTCCGCTGTACTTTCGCCAATACATACCTTGGAATTTCGTCAATTGGCGGAAGTCCACCGTACCTTCGCCAACACATCCCTGTACTTTCGCCATTGGCGAATGTCCTATTGGCGAAAGTCCGAATTGGCGATCTTCCGGTAACCCGGTGTGGGTGTGAATGTGGACATGAACACTCTGTTCAAGACACCCACACCCACACCCACACCCACATAGACATCCACATCCACATCCACACCAACACCCACGCCCACACCCACACCCACACCCACCCACACC
>CAJNOP010000524.1:107740-149871 GCA_905250075.1 Rotaria sp. Silwood1
CTTCTACTGCCCGGGCACCGCCAGCGAGTCGCCACTGTTCTAGTTACACCACTACCTCCAAATCATCCCGATTTGGCTCAATCCTACAAGAACATCGGTGGAGTGTATGACAACATGGGTAACTACTGGAAAGCACTTGAATTTTACGATAAAGCACTTAAAATCTACGAAAAACTCTGCCTCCGAATCATCCCTTATTGGCTACTTCCTACAACAACATCGGTATGGCTTATTCCAGTAAGAGTGACTACCCCAAAGCACTTTCATATCTAGAAAAGGCACTCGTCATCTTCCAAAAATCACTCCCACCAACGCATCCGCATATTAAAACATTGATAGATAACATTGACTCTGTGGAAAAGAAAATGGAACTGTTGTTTTTTCTTCTCGACTACTCAATAAATTGATTTTGATCGCTTTCACTCCACTTCCCGGCTTTTCTCAGCTCATTTTCGCGTAACCCTACCCCCCAATAATAGAAGCCGCTCCCATATTAGAAGCCCTCTCCCTATTAGAAGCCTCATCCAGAGAGGACGATCTGCCAGACGTATTAGAAGCCCCCTACATTTTCAAGGCATTTTAAGAGGTAAAAACCTGTTGAAATCTTATTTATCAGTATCAAAATTCTGAAATCTCTTCGAAAACCTGCTGAACAACTCATAAAAACCTTAAAAATTCCTTAGGACTTTCGAAAAATGCTTGTCCTTGGCACCTTTGAAAAATGATGGGATCTAATAGAAGCCCCCTCTAAAACTTATGAACGCTCGCCATAATATAAGCCCCCGGGGCTTCTATTGTGAGGGGGGGGGGGGTTACACACGCGCGCGACCAGGGACACCCCCTGTAAGCCCGAAATGGGTACACGCAGAGCGAACCACGTCGGGGTGTGGGTGTGGTTGTGTGAGGGTATGGGTGTACGTCTTCACTTCTTACAGTCACTCACACCCACCCCACACCCACACCCACATCCACACTCACACCCGCACCCACACCCACGCCCACCCACACCCGCACCCGACATCCGCACCCATACGCACACCCACCCACACCCTTCTTGTTTTAGTATCATTAATTGTAAATAGAGCTAGCTCACCGTAATCTACGATTGCTTTTATTTCTGTTCCTTTAAGGAGAGAGAAGTTCTCGAATTGATAAATCGACTTATGAATTGAAATTTTACATAAAGACAAGTATTAGTGAAGATAGAATTCTTTCGTGAACACTTTAGATATCTCATATAAGCTGTTAGATCGCATATTCGTATCTGAAACTTTGTTAATAAACAACTTTCGTTAAAATTCTTCTTAGTGTAAAATTTCAAGTTAAAATTCGTAAGTCAGTTAGCTGCATTACAAGTAAAATTAAAACAAAAATATTTCGAAGAAAATATGAAGACTATTGACCGAGTGCAGATGAAACAACTTCTTCAATCTTTCTCATTAATTCAGCAGGCAGCTGCAGAGTTAGGAGCAAAATTTTATCGTTTCTCAGATCCGAATTCATAAAAAATGTAATCCTGCAATTTTAAAACAAAAATCGACAAATTGTGTTCAATCATAACAAAAAAACACTTTTCTTAAATTTTGCATTGTCAATAAATTACGGTGTGGATGAGTTTGTAAGAAGAGAATAACCAAACCCATACTCAACGAATTAATGCACTTGAAAATAGTGAGACAATTGTCAGGTGGGATGCATGTGAAGCTTTTCGTAAGATGGGTGAAAAGGCAATAAGAAGTGAGTTCATTAATCGGCTAATCAGTGTACTTGAGGACCCATATCCTTTTCCGAGAATAATCTTCAGTAGTACACTTAATCCTAAATTGTGTGACACTTCGAAGTGCCTCCCCTCACTGTTTTGATACATTTCTGAAACATAAAAAAATATTTGAGTATTATATCTCGTAAGTACTTAAAATTGAAAATATGATCAAATAATATATACAAATTATCATTATTTATATATGTGATCAAAAAAAATAAGATTTTCTTAAATTTTATCAACAAAAAATTGATTAAAGAATTAATTAATTCTTATTTTCTAGATAGGAAAATATTTAGATAAATGAAAATCCCAGACATCATTTTTATGATACTCTTCTAGCGTTATTGAATATGCAAAAGAATGTAATAAGAAAAAGATTATGATTATAATCATAGCCATTGTATTTATCATAGTTTTCTACAAAGTTCATCGAGATAATCTTGATTTGCTCGCACTTGAGAATGGTCAGGTCCAAATACATCATGTGCAATTTCTACTGCTTGCAAAGCATGTTCAATAGCCTCTTTGTATTGATGAAGATTTTCATAGACACGAGCCACATTAATATGTGTAATAGCTCTCGAAGAATGATTCAATGGAAGCGTTTTTTCTTGTATTTCTAATGCTTTGTTATAGTAGAAGAGTGAAGTTGCATTGTCTCTCATAGATTGATGTACCTTTCCAATATTGTTACAGATGAAGGATAGTGAGACATGATCGTATTCAAATATTTTTGTCGCAATTTCAAGCGCCTTTTCAAAATGTGAGAGTGCAACCGAATAATTTCCTATCGAATAATGAACTCCACCTAGATTGTTATGAGTTATGATGAAATCAAGATGATCTGGACGTAATACTTTTTGTTGTATTTCGATGGCTTTTTGAAATGATTCAAGTGCTTTGAAGAGATCCCCAATCAAATTCTGAGTCTCACCATATTTATTGTAGGTTAATGCCAGTGCGGAATAATTCAATGGAAGTGAATTTTGTCGAATTTCAAGAAGTTTCTCAAAGAAAATGAGTGCAGTCGAGTAAGCTCCCATCGATCGATGTACCTCAGCAATATTGTTATAAGTAATAGCTAAATCTGAATGATTGGAAGGAAGAGATTTTAGTCTAATATCAAGTGTTTTCTCATAATATAATAATGCATTTGAGTAATCATCTATCATAAAATATGTTGCACCAATGTTATTGTATGTAGTAGCTAACGATGTATGATTAGATGGAAGAGATTTTTGTTGAATTTCGAGTGCTTTTTTATAGAATTCAAGTGCTTGCGAATAATTTTCCATTGCTTGATATACACCGCCAATGTTATTATGAGCAATAGCTAAAGAGGGATGATTAAGTGAAAGAGATTTTTCTACAATTTCAAGTGATTTTTGAAAGAATGAGAGTGCAGTAGTGTAATCATTCATTGCATGACAAACTCCAGCAATGTTATTATAAGCCTCAATCAATGAGGGATGGTTGATTGATTGAGATTCTTCTAAAATTTTGATGGTCTTTTTAAAGTATGATAATGCAGTGATGTTGTCTCCCATTGATTGATACACACTTCCAATGTTATTGTATGTAGTAGCTAGCGATGGATGATTGGATGGAAGAGATTTTTCTTGAATTTCAAGTGATTTAACATAGTAAACGAGTGCAGCAGAACAATCACCCATTTGTTGGTGTATGTCTCCAATGTTATTGTAGATAGTAGATAGGGATGGATGATTGTTTGGAAGAGATTTTTCTTGTATTTGCAATGCTTTCATATAGTATGACAGTGCAGTGACATTATTTCCCATTGCTCGATATATTGCACCGATATTATTGTAAGTTTTTATTAGAGACGGATGATCGATTGGAAGATATTTTTCTTGAATAACAAGTGTCTTCTCATAAAATGAGAGTGCATTCGAATAATCACTCATAGCATAAAAGATTCCACCAATGTTATTAGTAGTATCAGCTAATGAAGGATGATTAAATGGAAGATAAGTTTTCTTTATTTCAAAAGTCTTTTGATAGTATGAGAGTGCCAGTAAGTTATTTCCCATAAGTCGATATACTTCACCAATATTGTTATAAGTAGCTGCAATCTGCAGTTGATTTGGTTGTGGAGCACCAAGATCAATGTTAAGAGCACGCTCATAATATTCTAATGCACCGTGAAGATCATTTTGACAGCATAAAATCGAGCCAATGTTGCAATAGGTTGCGGAAAGTTCAGGATCATTGGATGACAGATAAATTAATTTGATATTAAGAGATTTCTTGTTGTGAAAGAGTGCTTTAGAAAGATCTCCTTTCATAGAACTTATGTATCCTAGCATATGATACACATGGGCAAGTTCTTTCCAATCATGATTACCTATCGTCTCTTGAAGCGTCTCGTAGATTTCTTCGGCTTTATTCAATACACCCATTTTGATCATTAATTGACCTAAACGATGCAATCCGGTTGATCCTTGTGTTTCTATTCTCAGACATTCAGTAAGACGATTGAGTTGTTCATCAGTGTCTTTTGTTAGTGACAAATTGACTTGCCATAATCGATCATCTATTTGTACGATTTCATCAATTCTGAATACTGAATGCATTGAGAAAAGAATTTCTTTTTCTGAACCTGAGAAATAACTTATATTATCTATCGAAGCAAATGGAGTTGATGAAAGCATTGGATCAATTTGCATTCTAAAGAGAACTCCTATTAAAGTTGGATTATTTCGAGCACTTTCTGCAAAGATTTTTGCAACTTCTTCATCAATACTTGTCGACAAGAAATTATTGAAAGAAAGAAGAGAACCATTACTTTTTCTTAAATTATCAAATTCAAAATTGGACATTCCTTGTCCTCGATAGACGATCAATGGATGATGATTGTTTGATTCCAAATATAGTCGCTCGATATGTCGATGAAGATCTCGAAGGAAATATCCCATTTTCATGATAATCTCAGTATCTTGTACCCTGAGAGCTCTATTGATCACTGCATATATAAATGATTCTTTTGTATACCACCAAATAGGTGAATGAAGATCATATTCTCGCTCAAATTCATCCATATGAATACGTTGTTGTTCGTTATCAGAGTTTTGTAAACGACAAAAGTCGATAAAATTTTTCTTTGCTTTATCATCATATTTCATATCGAGAATAATTTCTTTAAGTAACTGTGAATACATAAATGATTGATTAAGTTCATTTATGTCATTGACAGATGATGATATAAGAATACTAATTGGTGTCAAATCTTTTTCAGCGTGTTCAATATTTTGTTTAATTTCATCCATAATAGATCCAAGCTGACTAAATATTCCTTTCACTTTTTTCTGATTATTTATCGACTGTTTACATTTTAATTCTTGAGTACAAACCACATAGATTGAATCGAGTTGAGATATTTCTTGAGCAATAGGTATGATTTGTTCCGCAAATATGTCGGATATAATTAGAAATATATTTTTCTCTATAGTTTTGTTGAGAAAGTCAATGCACTGATTCGAATCTTTAAATATTGCTATTGTACTACAAATATGTCGAAGTTGATTGATTGACTTATAACGATCATCATCAGATTCATTCATATTTAAAGACAAACAAACGACAATACAATCTGGAATAATGAGATGTGAATGCACAAGATCATGGTTGTTATCTTCCTCTTGAATATTGTCATGTGCAATAAGAGTTCTCCTTACTTCATTGAAAGATAAGTTTGTGGTGAATTTCGAGCATTCTTGCTCCATTATACATCAAACAGTAACAAAAATAAATAAAATCATTCAATGAATATTTTTAGTTTATGATATAAATGTGTGTCGTATTTATGTAAACCTCTCTCTTTTCTTGTTACGCATCATTGATACGCATGCTATTTTTTTGCTTTTTCTCTTATTCGGGAGCATGCTTCTCATTTCTTTTTATATGTTTATCGATTATGCTCGTTTTGATAAAAAGGAAGTATATACACAATACTTGTCAATCATCGCTCTTGTTAAATATAACTTAAATAAGTGTTTAAATAATTAAAAAAAAATAAAATAAAAAATGAACATTAAAATCTTTTTAATATTTTTTATAGTGTATTTTTCGTCTTATCAACATTTGTTTTTTTTCTTAATTTCTAATTTAATGAAGGAATAAATAAATCTATATATGAATTTAAATAAATATATATGTTCAATCAAAAAATAACTTCTATTATGTCATTGATTTTATTATAATTCATATAAAATTATTTTAGAAATGGATTAAATTTATTATTATTACTTAATAGTTTTAAGCAATTCAGTCCGACGATACACTGTGCTTAATAAAACTAATTAAAATTCCCAATTCTTCTTACTTGACTTATATATTTAATTGAATAAATCAAATATAACTAATGTTCATTTCAGAGATAAGTGACCGTGAGAATTTTGAACCATGTACAGAAAGATTTTTCTAAATACTATTCTAATGGTTTTGTATAAAACTTCAAGAAAAACAGCATGCCTCTCATTGTTGCGATAATAATTTATTGATTTTCAGAAGTGCGCTAGAATATCGAACAAAGAGTCACTTATTAAAACCATTCGAAAAATAATTAGAAAAACCTTTCTTTAGATGATTCGATGTGTCCTCATCTACTCTTTTCAACGGTGAAAATCGCAGGTCTCTATCTCATTCCTATCAAAAGTTATTGCAAAAATGCCCATGACCACTGATCTCTGAACTATATGTATCAATGATAATTGATTTAGTGACACAAGAATCAACTCAATAATAAGATCCAATGAATTCTTATTGAATCTTATCATGAATCATCCATATAATCCTCTTTATGATTTCTTTGAGGAAACGTTGATAAAAAAAAATAACAATTATTTTTCAGAGAATTCCAAAGTACGACTAACACTTTATATGATAGAAATAGCACTGTTTGTCTCTGGTTTTTGCTTATACAAAAGAATTCTATTAGTAAAATCAAAAACAGTGTATTTCATCTGCTCCATGAGAAAAATCTCTTCGAGAGCTAAGTCATTTTATATAGATATAACAACTGCAATATTCATTCATTTACACTGATACTATTTACATAATAGCTTCTATCATTCATATTAACAAACTTTTACAACATTTTGATTATATTCAAAAATCTTATCGAGTAACATTCATGATTATTACTTATAATATTTAAAGTTCGTCATTCATAGTCTCATCCTGATCGATCTAGATCTTTTCAACAATTGTTAGAAGTTGTTGAAATATATTTAGTTCACTTTATTTATTAACTAATTACATTTATTATTTCTAGACTTTTCTAGATCATGTTAACAATAAGTCCATGAAAAGTTGTACATGGTTAAACAAAACTATACATAACAACAGAAAAACAATTACATTAATGTGTATATTGAGGTACATAGCAGGCTTTATTAGTAAATGGTAAAATGCCAATTATTGAGTGCTATAAACCGCTCTCCTGAAACATTCTTTATGTGACATCCAATGGTTTATTACTACACGTACGTTTAGAACATAATCGTTCTTGGATGAGGATCAGCACAATGATATGCATCAGCTGATGACAAATCAAAACAAAGAGCATCATTTTGACATGGTTTCAAAGCATGTCGAGATCCAACTGGATATACTGTTGTATTTACTAAAATAATACAAATTGGTATAAAAAATTCAAATATTATTTTTTCTCATATTAACTTACTCGTTTTATTGACACATTCATCATCTTGAAATGTCACCTTAGTACCTGCTGGACAGAATAGTTCAATGCCTAGATTAGTTCAGTGCAAAAAACATAACCTGATTTATTCTCAAATCATCTCACCGTTTTGTCTACGTTATAACGGTAACAAAGGTCATATGTCACTAAAATGATGAGTATAAGTAAAGCCATTTGTATTGGATAAATATTTTACAGTTCATCTCTCACTACCTAGAGTTAATTATATTATGCAAACATTAAATCAATCGAATTGTTATATAAATGTAAGGAAACTTTTCCATTTACTAGATATACCATGAGAGATTACACATTGATCGATTCATATAACCTAAACAATATACTTAATTCACTTGTATTTTGTATCGAATAGCTCTCAAGCTTAATGATCGCTTTATATAAGTCCACTAAAATCGATCAGAGTCCATCAGGATCTATTGTTTTTCTTTTTGTTAGATATGTTTCTTGGAATATTTTGGATGGGTATGCGTGTGAGTGCAAGTATGGAGTGTGAGTGTTGTAGAAAGGGAGACATACCCAAATCCACAACCACACCCACACTCCATCCTATCTTAATAATTTACAAAAAGACACTGCACTGAATAGTCAGATATATGATAACAAATTGTAAAATTGACTGAATAAAGGTCATTTAAAATAAGAATACACAAAATATCGTGTCTAACAATCCATGACTATTCTAAAAGGTTTTGTTTTAAGTTAGTTTACACTTTACATAAATTTTATGCGTATCATGAAGTATAACAGTATCAAATAAATTATTTGAACTATTGGTCTTTAATTACAAACATACTTGTCATGGAACATTAAGCCGTTAACAGTTGATAAAAAAAATAATAATTTATGATAGGATCAAGTTTTACATAGAAACATTCTACACCAGCATGTTGTTTTTATCGTTAATAAAAAAAATCATTCGTTTTTCTCATTATGAAATGTAAATTATTATTTATCGAGTCTTTCTTATTACGAATAGTATGAAAATAAAAGGATGCTCTATGAATGTTCTATATTATACTATATATTACATATGCTACAACGAAGAAAAAATAATAACATTTCACATTTTCCTCTCAATCAATTCATCCGTCTCAAATAATAAACCTTACAAAAATTAGAATATTCTCTTTTGATATCTCAAAATGAGTCAATGGTCTATAGAAGAACAAATTCCCTCTCAACGTCAAGGTGTATCGACAAGATCCAATGAAGTCTCTACGTATAATTCGAATGGACCTCTCTCAGTTGATCAAAATAACGAAATGTAAAGGCAATGACTAATCTATTAAGTTTTAATATATCATATTATTCTTATATATTCAGACCGGCAGTATCAAGCAAACTATTAAAATCTTGTACATTTGTATCACCATTGTTGCACGGTTTATTACTAGGTATACTAATAGTTGGTTTAATATTGGCTATTGTAATCACATTGTGGTTAACGTCGTCTCAGCAAACATCGACAACAACGAGTAAATACATTATCTATTCTTTCATCATTTTAGTCAATGTTGGTTGTTTTATTCAAAAAGATTTGCGTCTTCCAAAATACTCCACATGATCATAGAAGGGTGTGGGTGTGGATTAAGCAAATAGCAACATCGACATCCACACCCACACCCACACCCACACCCAATCCACCTGCTGTTGTATCAACATTGTTGATACAGTCAAAGATATATAATGACACGACAAATTGTTTATGTGCACAAGGATCAAAATGTTTAAATCCAGCAATGTTTACTTCACCAACTCATGTCGAAATAAAAGGTCTTCATATTGGTTGTTTACCTAGTGAGTCATTATTAGCATCAACATTTGAATGTTTTTATGATAGTAATTGTATTGATCTTATTCGAAATCATATGTTTGGAAATGTAAGTTTTTAATTTTTCTTACATTACATTAAATGATATTGATAATTTTTCAGAAAAATCGAACACTTGCATTACCTCTTAATGATAGTGATGTATTTAATTCAAACTACAATCCAAATACAACAATTAATAATATTGCTAGTGAACTGTTCATCGAAGATTGGTCTATGAAAGCACACTACGATCGTTATTTCACTGAATGTACATCAATCAATTGTTTCTATTCATATACGGAACGTGCTAATCCATTCTATGTAGCAACTACATTACTTGGCTTGTACGGTGGATTAACAGTTGTATTACGTTGGTGGTCACCACGTCTTGTCAAACTCGGTCGGCAAGTGCAAATCTATTATATGAGAAAATGTCGAAATAATATTATACCTGTCACAACATGAGTCCATGTACGAATCTGATCATTTTGAAACACTAGTTTTATTTAGAGAATTCATTCAATATTTTATGCTTCATTATTTATCCATGGCTTATTCCTTATTGAATAAAATTTCAATTAAAATAATATCATATCATTTTAAGTTGGTGATAAGCGTGAGAATTTTATTTAGCATCACAATGAACAACGAATGCTAGATCAAAAAGTTAGTCGAAGTAACAATCAGGATTGTGATTATGAACATATTCATTGACTCCATGCAAAGATGAAAAATAATCATGGTCTGAAAGAATTCAAAGTTGAAATGATACCCTCCATTGGATTGTGTTGTACTCCATAAAATTTCTACGTTCCGAAGCCGTATAAAATAGTATTGAACGTTGTGTAGTCCAACTGAATCATGTTTCATGACATACAAATGAACTCTAATGTTTTAATTTCTATTTTACTAGATTTTATAAAGTTACAGTAATTTTATGACACAACAGTAATATCGTGCTTCGATGAAAAGGCCTAGAGCTTTAATGAACTTCAATTAAAACTAAAGTTACAAAGTCCATTGTTTTCTCCTATCTTAAAAATCAACTAGGAATCAATGAAGTTTTATTGAAGTTCGTGCAACTATATGAGATTCGGTTGGCAATACTTTTATTCACAGATTAAAATAGATTTGAATACTATCCATCATGTTTTAATCAAATGCATTGAGCTTTTGTCTGTTAATAGAGAAGCATGCTATCCTTTTATTCTTAAAAAAACAAGTAAACAATTTCTATTCAATGTTATTAATTCTGAGTAACATAGAAAAATTTAGTATTTCATGATTTAAAAAAATATAACGATATAGAATTCTCTCTTATAACGCTTTCTATTGGAAAAAAATTCAAATAGATTTCAATCCAAAACAACTTGAAACAAAATAAAAATGATCTGTAAAACTCTTTTTAGTCTTTAGAGATCTGTTGAAACAAAAGCTCACTGTTTCAAGTTGGTAGAACTTCATTTTTCGATGAAATCTTATTTTTGAGTTTTGACTTGAAACTGTGCTCATGTAAAAACTTCACTTAAACTATTTTGAATACAAAATTTCTGAATTTTCGGATATTGTCTTTCTGAGATATCAACATTTCCAACTTTCGATGCTTTCTTAATGATATTGCGTAAAACACAGAGGTTTTCAAACATTCGGTCAAACTTGATAGCTTTGAAGAGAATTTGTGAAATTCTCTTATAAGAATAAAAGCTTGGAATTCCTCTCTAGTGAAGTTATCTTATAGGAGAAATTTCATTTTTTTTAATTTTACATAACAAGAGGAAGGTTAATAAAAAATATCATATAGAATTAAAAATAAGAGTAGCTATAATCGAATAAAATTGAACTTGACGTCGCATACCTACTAAATAAGCGAAATGTTTTTCGTAGTTAATCACCAAATTGTAATAAAAGCCGATATGCGATATAATTTCTGAAAACAACTACACTGCAATATCCTTTCGCAGTTAATACTTTGTGCAAAGACATGTTAAATAATCAATTACGTGCATATGTTCAAAAAAATGGTAGTAGTATTATCAGCAAAATTAGCGACAACAAGATCCACTCTTGTATCGTTATTGAAATCGCCCAGCACCAGAGACCTTGGACTGATGCCTACTTTATATGTCCTCTGAGTCTGGAACGTGCCATTACCATTTCCAAGAAGTATACTGATAGTATTACTACCAGAGTTAGCTATAACGAGATCTACATTGGCATCATTGTTGAGATCATCCACTCGGACTTCTAATGGACTTAGTCCTGTCGTAAATTTTGTCTGACTCAGAAAGCTTCCGTTACCATAGCCAATTAGTATACTTACACTCTCAGCTAAACTGTTAACTACGACTAAATCTAGTATTCCATCATTGTTAAAATCATCCGATTCTACACAAGTCGGTCCTGTGCCTGTTGAATATGTTGTCTGAAAGACAAAATTTCCATTACCAATACCAAGGTACACCCCAACATTGTCATTTAAGTAATTCGCAACAGCAAGATCGAGTATAGAATCAGTGTTGAAATAACTAGATGTGATGAAGTACGGATTTGAACTTGTCGCATACGTCACTTGATTCACAAAGGTGCCATCACCTTTGCCAATGAGAATGCTGACGGTATTACTACCACCATTCGCAATAGCTAGATCTTGTAGGTTATCACCATTAAAATCACCCGATGTCACAGAAGTCGGATTTGCACCTGTATTATTAGTTTTCGCCGTTTGAAATAGCCCATCACCATTACCAAGTAAGACACTGAAGGTACTACTATTCAAGTTTACCGTTACAAGATCCAGTATGACATCATTGTTGAAATCATTGGTTATTACAGAGTCTGGTCTTGTGCCAGCTGCATAAGTAACCTGACTTTGAAAGGTACCATCACCTAGACCAAGAAACACGCCGACATTGTTACTACCGGAATTGGCGACAGCCAAATCTAATCGTGCATCTCTGTTAAAATCGCCTGCTGTGATAGAGTATGGAAAGGCTCCTGTTGAGAAAGTTGTCGATGTCCCAAAAACATTCGTACAGATTGCCACTGAAATAGTACAATATTAAATGAATGCACAGCACAATTAAAAGGATATGAAATCGGTATATTCAACTAGTGTAAACAACAATTTATTTTTGAAGTATTTGCTTTTTGTTAAACTTAAATACAAAAAAAAACAAGAGTGGTATTACAATCAAGTTTTTCATCTTCACTCAAATTATAAAGAATATTGTCAATCAATGTATAGACATTCATCTATGAAGCTGATCTGCAAGAAAATAACACAAGACTAAAGGAAAATTTGCGAATGCTGAATGAGTGAGTGTCAGCCAATAGGAAAACGAGATATTGGCAAGACTTTTATCAGTACTGATCAGTGCACATTTTTGTGTCATCCGAGCAAGAAAGATGAATTATCCGATATGAAAGCTCATATTCTTTTCTTTAGAAAAAATTAAATAATTACTACTATTATTCACGATTCCTTAGGAAGTTGATATTCAAAATCGATATGTTTTCCAATAATTTTCATTTGTCATATCGTAAAATCTTACCACTCACATCTTTACTATTATAAAAAGTATTCACACTGTATGCCCTGTATGGAAAATCTAACAAAGCACCTAGTATATTTTCAAATTCCCAATTTTAGATTTCATATTAATCACCAAGCTGTATCTTAGTAAATGTCTCTGTCGATCCTTTCTTGACTCTCAATGAGCTATGCCTCTAAAAAATACTAGCACTCATATGAAATTTTCAACAAAATCGATCGGAGCCAACTTGAGCCATTAGCATCAAACTGCTAACTATTGCTTACGTTTTGGTGAAAACTTTCGATACGAAGATCAAAGCTGTGTCATTTCAGGTGAATTTCTTACCAATCTTTTACTTGAGCTGGTTCTACTATCTAGCTTTCAAATGACATTTCATGCAAAAATGAATGTTTAACAATGCTCAAGATATGATTTTAACAAAGCTATGATACTGTCGTACTAAAAGCTACAACGAATATCGATTGATTAATGGAATATCAACTTAGTAGGCCTAGTAGTTTTCTCTTGCACTCTAGATCCAAAATGAATCTAATAGAATTCGCACCGATTAGTGTTAGACAATTATCATAAAAGAATGAGCATCCGTCACTAGTGCTTTCAAGATTTTTTTAATTTTAAACTGAAACATAAAATAAGAATAAATGATCATCCTTAGTTATAACCGTTCGAGAGTGGGGGCTGGAAGGCACACCTTTTCTTTGTAGTTGTTTGAGCTCGTCTAAGAATCGTACTTCACGAAATGTCCATACTCATATGAGGTTGTTTCGATCGTTTTTCATTAGATGTTTGACGAAATATGTAGCGAAATACAGAAGATCCTGTCGTCTTATGATCAAAAATAAACTGTATAATCACAGGTACTATGATTCTCTTTAATTAAAAAACAACTCAAGCAAAATATTGTCCATAATGTTGTGTGCATAGATGGAGAATTGGAATTGATTGATTGCATACTAGCAAAGCAAAGTAAGTGACATAAGCTAGAAAACAGTAAAATGTTCGTGTAACTGATGACTAGCTATACCCTATTGAGACCGTCGTGTGCTGATTAAAATAGTTTTACGAAAAAACGATAGAAATAAAGAAGATCGGTAGAAATTGACGGATACTTGCGCTAAAAATTATGAAACAAGAATAGCAAAAATTTTGTATTTGGTTTGTTATTCTTCCTTGCAATCCTATACAGTCAGATTAATATAATAAATCGTGAAATGTTCTTGAATAAATCTGATTAAAATAGAACTTGATTTAGAGTCTCACACACAAGAAACCAATAGTGATCAGACAACTAACCTGTTGTTGTTGTTGTCGTTGCTGTTGATAATGTTGTTGCTCTTGTTGTTGTTGTTGCTGTTCTTGTCGCTGTTGTTGTGGCTGTTGTCGAATTTCCATTATTGATGGATATGATGTTAGAAGTAGACCCTGTTATTGAGCTTGTGGCTGTAACGAATATTAATTTTTGGTTGCTATCATTTATTCCGATACCCAAACCTAAACCCAGTGCCATGCCAACTATCACTAGACTACTGCTAAGTCCCACAGCTACGACTAGAGATAATGGCTGCCAAGGACTTTCTCCTTCTGATGTGATGATCAGAGGACTCTCCATGATCATTAATGATGAGTACATGATATATTTTTTACAAATGTAATTAAATCTTTTCCTTCACTTTTCTTTTGCTCCTAATATGTTCTCTATTTAACATCCAGATGCGACTATTTATAAATGCATGAGGAAGAGAAAGAGAAGAGAACCCATCAATGGCCTTCGACATGATGACGTAGTCATTATAAAAAAGAAAAAAGAAAATGTATGTTGACGGGTTCTATCCGTTACCATTCTTTATAGTCATGTTCAGGGACATTTGCCACACAGGTACATATGTATGTATAAATTAATTATCTCTCTCTCTTCTTTTTTTTTAATGCCGCATTGGCCTTGTGTTTATTTCTGTTGTACTCTTTCATTGATTCTTTGAATAAAATAGGAGCGAGTTAGTCGTGCTATGATATCATATCATCATTAATTTATATTTACCTTTAATCACAAGGTTTTCATCCTGAAATCAACATTTGTTAGGTATAACAACAAATATATTGCTTGTTTTATAATTTTGACAAAACACTGTATCTGAGAAGATTACCTACATTGGTCATGGATCTTCTGAAATAAGCTGAGATAGTTACCTATAGTATGAAATGTGTATTAAATTTAACGATTTTCAAAGAACCGGCGTAAAATCGTGATTAATCGCATTTCATAAAAAAAACAGTGATTAAATCAAATTTTATCAAGTTTATTGTAAATGAAACGATTTTTTCAAAACACAGCAATACATCGTATTTAATAACTGATTTCAGCAACTGATTACGAATTGAGTATTAATTAGAGAAATTTTCGAAGGTTTCTTAAATTGGAAGACGAATATTATTTCTATAAATTTTCAACTCAACTTTACATTCATCTTCATTCATTTCAAACGATGTTTTTGAATGTATAGATCATTTCAAATATATTTTTCGAGCAACTAATTTTTTCATTAGACTTTTTTTCTATTGTAGATTCAGCTTTAGATGCATCTTTCACTCTTAACTAGATTGATGTAAAGTTGAAAACTTGTCTTTATTCTTTAATAAGACATCTTCTATCATTATTCTTTTGAGTTCTGCTTTTTAGTTACTATTTTTTTTGTGTAGAGTGATTTCAGAGAAAAGCTCGATTCAAAGCATGAATTTGTACAAATGAATGTTTTTAATATTTTTTATTTGTTTATCGATTGTGTCTTCATTCAACTATGAACAATTGTGTATCGCATTAGTCATTGGAGAAAATCGGCGATTTATAGCATTTCAATTCATGATTATCATTTCGATAGATCAGGATTAATCATCAAATTTATCGTAGTTTCAATGACTTGGGACTATTTATTTGTACGATTCAAATAAGATAGTAGATCAATGTCAAATAAGACTCATCGATTTGCTCGATTTTCATGTTCAAATTGACCTAAAATAAAGAAAAAAAATTTATCTAATTAAATAAGATACTTACTGTTCAATTTTCATGTTCAAATTGACCTAAAATAACGAAAAAATTTATTTAATTAAGTAAAATACTTACGGTTCAATGTCACTGTTGAAATTGACCTACAATAAAGAAAGAAAAAGATTTAATTATTTAAGTTAAATTTGCTCCGTATAGCTCTGAGTAACAAAAACAATAATGATGAACAACTTTAAAATGATTTACTTTTAAAAGTCGATTTAATAATACGTAAAAATACACGCATTATTTTGCATTGAATATGACACCTCCATCTAATTTTTCTAGTCCCCACAGTAATGCTAATAAAACTCGTTATCTTGGTTAAGACAGCTTTGCTTCGCCATAAAGAATATTCAAAATATTTTTTAGACACATTCTGCAAATTACAATGGACAAAAATACATGTTTTCATATCATCGGATTCGACGATTTCCGACTATCGAATGTCATCGGTTTTCATTGGATCCGACAATTTCTGACTATCGGATCTCATCGGATTCGGTTGCCAGAATCTGACAGAATCCGATGTCGGACATCGTCGGAAATTAACGGATAATGAGGGTTTCCGATGGTCGGAATCCCATCGGATCCGACTGTCGGAAACTGTCGGATTGTCTCGGATCCGAAAGGGTGAGTTCGACCTGGGATGACAACAATTAGATAACTAAGTCTATTCATAGAAATTCCTGCTATTGGTCTACTGCCATCTAATTCTTCTGATTGAAACATTCGAATTTAATGGTTGAAGAATTCTACTACATATAAATCAAAGTTAGTATTAATAAATATCTCTCATGGACAATAAAATATATTTGAGATTGATCGGTTTAGTACGATTTCTGCGAACAACTGTTGATGTATTTGAGTTATCACTCAATGATTTTGTAACAACATGATGAAGATCATACATGGAACAAAAATCATAAAATTTTGCATTTGTAAACATTGTTGGAACATCGATTATTGAATTTAATGTTCATTTATCTAGTCGACCATTTTGGTTAGTACTATTGAGATAAATCTCATCTGATAGAGTCACAAAAAGACTTCATGAAGTTAATAAATTATCCGAAAGAATGTTTGTTGGTGGAATATTTCCTACTGACCACACAACAATTTGACCATATCGTTGATTAGGCAGGTCAATTGTGTTGTTCGTATCGATAAAAATCTCTGCAGGAAAATAAGCAAAGCGATTGATAGGAGCGAAAGTTGTCGGTTTGTATTCGATGTCATCTTTGGACAACACTTTAGTTGATTAGAAAAAAAAGCCAAGAAACAGAAGAAGAATTTCTGAAATGAAAACTTCAACTAATTATTGATTAAAAGAATTTCAAAGAAATTGTTTTGTTAATATCATTTGGAATTTTTTTTGGAAAATAATTTGATATTTTTATGAAAATATATTGAAGACTACTCAAGAGATATTCCAAAAAGAGTTCTAAAAATAAATCAAATTACTAATAGATGAATTTTACCATTATATTACTTGAATCTTCTTTTATTTTACGTTTTCAAATCGAAAATATTTCATATATAATAAAACTCATCTAATTGACAATCGTATTATATTGTAGTCTTATTTTTATCGTATATTTTCTCATCAAAAACAACTTTTCTTTACTTCTCTTCTTTTTTTCAGAGTAAAACTAAATCAACACCCTTAAGATATCAAATTTTGATATTCTTCTCAAATCGAGCGTCTTTTCAAAAATAAAGTCGTTAAAGAATACTTCTGTCCATAGAAATTGATTTCAATGTTTATTTGAACGAGATATGTTTAGATTTGATCATTGTCTTCATATATGATTAATAAATATTCAATATCTTGAGCTATTTTATTAATTTTCTTCGTAATAAGATCTCCAAGATTAAATGTTCCAATAATAAAAGGTGAACACTACCAAGCTTTTCTACCATAATTAAACCAACCACTATTTGATACACCACATGGAATATATCTGACCATAATAATAATCTTATAAATAAAACATAGAATTGAACAAATGAATTTTTAAGATTTTTGATAATTCCCAAAATGAAAGTTCATTTTCAACAAGATATAATTCAACACTATTACCAGGATTTTCTTGTTTAAATGAAGCCATTTGTTGATTCATTCTTATATTAACTGAAGGAATATATATTAAACGATAATAAACATAAATAGCCAAACCAGATAAAATTATTAATACACTCATAAATATATAAAATGATAATTGATCTACATCAATTTTACTATGAAACAATAAAATAATTAAACGAATTATTGTATTTACACTAACATTTAAAAATCCAGCAATGCCATATATTGGAGATTCAGTTAATGTATCAAGAGTTCCAACAGTTCCAAAAACAATAATTAATAAAATTTTATTTTTGAAACTCATAACAAAAATAGCAATTATAATATAACCAGTAAAATCAAGGATAACACGTTTTGTAAATCCCTGTTTATAAAAATGAATATATAATTGTATTATATGAAGAATAAACATTGGTCAACCAGTTTCTTCTACTATTTCTCAAAAATCGAATATGATCATGTGGAAAAAATCTTATATAGCAATTTTGTGCAGATATTAATGATTGATATGCCCATAATACAGCTAAATTTTAAAAAAACGAAGTCGCCAATGTATCTCGTTATGATGTTTTAAGATATCATTTTCTGTTCCTTTCACAGCAGGAACTATTTCAACGATATGTATTTGTAAGTTTTTTTTTTTGTTATCTGTTTTCTACAGAATCCATTTTTACCTAAAGAATAAACAATATTCATTAGCAGTTATTTAACAAATTAATATACACGATCATTTACTTATTCGAACAAAGAATCTTTCATTTAAATAAATAAATGTATTTGTCCAACAGATAAACTATTAGAACATGTTATAGGACAAAAAAAAATTATCATGGCTGATATTTGCCAGTATTTATTTATTCTATTTCCTTCATATCAACCATATTTGTCCGTGTGAAAAAAAATTTCAACTTTGACGAACTTCAACACAACGGGTCGTACACGAACAAGGAATATGACAACATTTTTCGTTCGATCGACATGCACTGTCACCATGGCATTTGATTTCAGTCATTGAAGGCAAACATACGATGCGTCGACGGCAAATAATGTGAAAGGGCAGACTTGAACATGCGCCTGTCAATTATTGAAATAGTTTTCAAGATAGATTTGACAATAGTTATTTACCATCATGAACTTCTGGCGTTTCGAATGAAGCGATACAAACTACAACCAGTGTAAGAAAAGCGACGACTGTGAGTGAATGCATTTTTTTCAATTTGTGTAGGAAAGATGAAGTGTCTAATATTGATATCGATTGGGTTTATAAAGAAAGTGCTGTGGGAATAAAAGACAAATGAGTACATGATCAACAGATAAAGGCGCATTTTGATACGTGCATGAAAAATGCACTTTATCACTTCGGCAACCATTATTCCTGTGCAGAATCGGAAAGTATGCATCGCTATCCTACTCACAAACGAAGAGATATTCATCGGTACTCAAGTAAAAACAAGTAACGTTCATCGACAGTCGATTCACCTGGCCCTAGACTGACGTCATAAGGACACATATGTGTTAGAAAGTTATAAGATTAGGATTAAAAAGTTAATACTAAAATTCCTCTGAGTACAAAAAAGCGCTAATAAAATTAGCGCTATTTATATTCAATAAAATCACATTTAAAATAATAACATTTTCATACATCATAAAATTCCGTATTTGTTCTGATTCACTTGTCACAATTTTATTATACATCATATGCTGATTTGTAATATGGGTACTATATGGTCTTTTGTACCATATTTACCAAAATGGTCACTAGTGCCGTAGTTACGTGGTCGTTGTCTCAAAAAAAATAGTAATTTGTGAAAATTATACATCTATGTTTCTCATTAATTATTTTGAATATTTGCCCACATTGCTTTTGAAAAACCTTTACAGTTATGATACAAAATACTATAAGTATGTTCATTGTCATTTGGCCACGTCGTTGACCAAATATTTTTAATTTGGTAAAGATACCTCTCTCCAAGTTCAGAGGCAACGCAGTTGCTTTTGTATTGATATGCTCCACAACGTGCTCTTTTACCTACAGTTTTATTAATATTGTAAATCGAAATTTAATGCCACTTATCAAGCCCTACCTGTATTGGAATAATCGAATGTGTAATAACCGGTGCAGCCACATTCCGAACAATGGTATTGACATTCAATGGCTTCATGCGTTAGATTACCATTCGAACCGGTCATTAATTCGGATATACCTGCAGTGGCCAAACGAATAACTGTTCGACCAAAATTAAGCCAACCTTCGGTAGCACCATCGATCATGGGCACTTCGATCCAGCGGATATGAACGACTACTTTTTTACCGAATGTACATTTGCATTCCGAATGGTTTTCCCAACGACCATAATAATTATCGTCGAATCTCATTTTTTTCTGAAAAGTGAAAAGAAAATATTTTCAAATAATTTTCTTTTGCGATTGACAGTTTCCAATATTTGTTTTTTAATCCGTGCTTAAGTGAAGTCTCAAAATAATTGTGACACAGGAAGCAAGCGTTTTTCTACAACACGAATACAGTTTTTAAACGCGATTTATAATTCAGAGAAGAGGGATTTAAATCGAAAAGCACAAAAAAGGGCTTCAGATTCTCTCTATTTTTTTTAAATTTGATATAAGCATTTGATTCTTGTTTGTAATTTCTACTACTTAATTGATTATCGTTCAAGGTTTAAGCGTAAGTGTAAAAATTGAAGAAAACAATCTTCTTTATTTCGATTGAAATAGTGTGTACCATTAGTTTTACCATAGATACGCTATCAATCCTATTAAGATTTTTAATGAAAGGTTCCCATTAGCCATCTATCTATCATAATCTTGACTACTCGTGAAAATTGCACCTGTTTCTTGATCAGTTACATAAGGAAATAAAAGTAATAATTTTTATTTCTATGCAATTTGTCGCATAAGGCGAAGATTTTATACTTTTCGTTTATTTAGAAAGAATTTCTTGTATTCTACTTACGTATGTGCAAGGTTCTTGCTAGAATCGAGTATGATTTATTGCCTCTTCGATTGAATACTGAATATCGTCGTAGCTGTGGATTTTATGTATTGCAATTTTTTTCTCTAGTTTTTGTATCTAAAAATTACGCTTGATCATCTTACTCTTTACATTTCTACGAGATTTCGCGAGAAGAGCTACTCCTATCGATCTACTCAAGCTCACATATTTTTTTAGTGAAATACAGAATGTTTTTTTGTAATTCACAAGAGTCTTAAAATTTTCTGTTACTAAAAATAAATTTTATTACTACATAAGTAAACACTATTGGAATAAACCATTGCAGATGACATCACCTAAAAACATCGTAAGCATTAATCATGCAGCTTTTACCTTTTTTTAACTTCCGACTGCATTACAAACGGTATAAAGAAAACATCTTACCTTTTCATTTTCTCTTTATGAAAGTCACCATTTTATGAGAGACATTTTACTGTTGAATTACCAACATAATCGACTACCATGGCTTGTGTTATGAATGAGTTGATCATGGATCATACAAAGATTCTCAGTGAAGATGAACTGCAACTAACGAATATTGATGAGCAGGAAAAGAGAAATCTGGTAAAGCAGTTTGTTCATCATTTTATGATAATCGATGATGTCAGTCGATTGATAGAGAATAGCAGATAGTAAGTTTGATGGTATTTGTTTGTAACTGAGTTTTTGTCTAGTAAGATGTTTTAACAAATAAAATGATGACCATCGTCTTACGATGTTTTGTACTTTGATAGGAAAGAAAATTTTTCATTAAACAAGCAAGTAACTTGCAAAAAAATTGTTCAATGGCAGAACTCATTCTTTGACAGCGTGATAGAAAGAAGAGACGAGCAATCTTTTAACGAGGGCAGAGATACGGCAACCTTAACATGTGAACAGAACTCGTTGATCGGACTTTATCAATCGACGAGCGACGAGATCACCGAAGATGGATTTCTAAGAATAATCGTTATTCTCAAAAATACAACTTAAAACGTGACAATTCAATCAAATACGAAATTTTTCAGTGGATTATTGCGTACACATTCAGTTTTGGGCATCACGATAATGATGGATTTTTTTTAGAGCAAGAATTTTCATAGCACACTCAATATGGGTCAACGAATCAGCTGTGTCAAAAATTCCTCAACATCTGCAAGAGCTGTCTGGGAAGTTGTCGATGATAAGGTGATGATACGGGCAAAAAATTATCAATATAGTCTTCAACAAACGTGGAAAAAAAACACTTCTCTTGAAATTGTCGGCAGCATTCTCCAACTGTATATTAAGTTGGATTTGCCACGATTGATGAATCCTTCCAGTTGTCGAACAATATTTCAAGGAAGCCTATGAAAATGAGAAAGTCAAGCCAATAATTAAAGCATATACATCAACCACCCGTTTCCATGAACGTATCAACAAGGACTTGGCTAATTTGATCAGCACCAATAATTGGCGTGACATTCGTATAAGTTCAGATACTCCTGAAGACAGACAGTATTGGGAAGATGCTCTGGATATTGTTGGTATCATTACTCATCATCCAGCGTTGAGCTCCTATGAAATAAAGGAAGAGAAAAAGGTTTTTCGTGGTATAAGTATATCAGCGAATGATTTGGACAATCTTGACTGCCTATGTATATACATACTCATGCCAAGTTATCGACGGTACCTGACGAAGCTGAAGCTCTTATTTTGCCGTATACAACATTTGAAGTGCAAAGTAAAATGATCAACACAGATCGAACGATACAAGCTCGATACTTGAACGAACTACGCCAATGTTTAGATTTTTGATAATTAAACTGATCATTTCTTTTGATTGTTGTAATTTGTACATTTAAAAATAAAAAACACACAGTATTTTCTGCTTAGCTTGATCCTGATGAACGAGCTATTCAATATCAATCGAACGGGTGTAGATGGGGAGTATGATATGTGCATATGATCGTCTGCAATGATCCAAACCAACCCCCGGAACAGTTATCTTTCACATTGGATCTTTTTCTGGAACTGAACCCATGTGAAAAAAATAACTGGAATAATCAGATCAAAATCGATTAAAAAATGATTAAAAATCCATTATAATCAAAAATAATCAAAAAAGTCAAATTTTCATTGATTATTCCTATTATTTTCGATTAAAATCGATTAAAAGTTCAAGAAAATAATTGATTATAATCGATGAAAATTTAAGGAAATCGATTGAAGGTTTTACGATTTCCTGTGGCGAAAAATCGATTAAAAGCGATGTTTTCTGCACAACTTTTAATCGATTATAAATTTGACTTTTTTGATTATTTTTTATTATAATCGATTAAAGGTGTATGATTATAATCGATCTTTAATCGATTTTAATCTGATTAGTCCCCTTATTTTTTTCACATAGGCACCAGATCCAGGATAGTCTCACAACTGAGAAATAGCAGTGGAAATTCAGAGAAACATGTATTGAAAACTGTAAAAAGGCGTTCTAACTGATGTTTCACTAGGTGACTTTTCATATAGCTTTGGTCATGCAAGGTGATCTAAGGCACAAAGCACTTTTAGATTGGTTCTTTATTTAAAAAAGAAAGCATATTGAAAAAATGGAACCCAACCTAATCTTATGTGGTTTTCGATGCGCAAGTCTAGCAATGACCACGGTTTAGGAAGTGTCAGACTGGTCTCATATGACATTAAAAATATAACAAAAACTCGTGTTGCTAGAGACAGAAAATAATGAAAGTTAGTTATTGATAATACGACGAAAAGGTACGGAAAATAGTGATAGCAATGGTGTCGGTGTGGGTATGAATACGAATGAAGAGAAGACGCATACACCTACACTCACACTGAACACCCACATTAGTCCACAAACATACTATCCCTCATGCTCTCTGTTTTTAAATCACTATCTATTTCTTTGTGTTTCTTTAATGTTTTTAAAAATATTTCTCTGATTAAATCGATATTATAAAGAGACTTGTTCAAAGCTTGTCGAATGACTATGACTGATTACGGCATGTAGAGAAAAAAAAACTTTCGTCCATCCAATCTCGAATAAATTTGTTGTTTTTGTTTTATTATGAATAAAATTTCATTGTTTGATATATAACAAGGAATTTTGGCATAGAAAGTTCATGGAAGCCATGTAATAAGCCAATTGTTTTCGTATTCAACAAAGAATGAATCCTCTTCACGTAAATGACTATGATTAATAAGCCACTGTTGAAGATTTTTACTCATTTCATCTGTCAACAAACCTCTGATGCAAAAACTACGCAGATTTCCATCTCTCCACAATAAAAGCACTTTTATAACAAGCGAATCTATGATAACTTTTGAACTTTCCAAAAAAAGACCAAGATAGCGAAGATGATAAAACTTTCGTGCAATCGTATCTAGTTGAATCAAGTCAACATCTCGAAGATGAATAATTTCAAGATATACAATACGTTTCTGCAATAATTCACATGTCGATACATCGTTGAGTAAGAGATTTAAGCACTTGATATCAATTTTTAGTTGCATGAGATTAGGAGCCGCTTGAATTAGATGAAATATATCATATGTTCCATTTATATCGAGACGTTTCAGTTGTGGTAAATGTAAGATGATTGGTTGAGTGGATTGACAAGTAACTGAAGATTAAAGAAACTAATAAGAACTAATGAAAAAATAAAAACTAAAATATGAAAATTTGATGTTGCACAATCAAAAATCGAAAGCAATTTTTTCTCGAAATATATGGTAAATAAAAACATGTAAAATATATAGAGAAATTTAAAAAAAGATGTTTTTCTTGTTTCTTGTTTCTTTTTTCATGTTTGTCTAAAAGTACTACAACTGAGAGTCACACGGAAGACTTGTAACAAAAGTAGTAATACAATTGAAAAAATCTAATATCTTCACTTGACTTCTCTGAAAAGCAATATTTTTGTGAATCATGATCAACGTAGACAGGATCTTTATGCATCATAAAAGCGGCTTCGTCGTATTTCATATTATAGTCTCTTGTAGATTCTTGCGGAGTTTTCATCAATTAGATTTTTTTTCTCAAACATAAAACGAATTTCGAACTATTTTCTTAAAAGAAAGCTATTAACTAATTCCTCTTTGAACCCTCGTCAATCACTTGAATGAAGAGAAAGTTCGTTTTTTTTCTCATTTGTAGACGAAATATTCTCGAAGGAAGATTCTCACTCGATTGAAAGCTTTTGCAATGATCCTTATTGTATAATTAGTGGACTACTCAATTATAGAAACCTACAGATAACTTTTATTCTTCTATAGTTTTTGATGGAAACTTCTGTTTCGAAGTCAATTAATTTTGTCTACTTTTAGACCCAGTTAGCCTATCTTGCATATACATTTTCAGAATTCTTCGATTTTAGCTTTCTGAATTCTGAATTATTTTATGTCTCCATATTTTACACACCATCGACAGAGAAGTATCTACGTTAGGAAAAGTTCATATTTCAGATAGATCAAATCGAACAATTTTGAAACATTGTACACACGAATTTCATTAGGAACTGAGATATGGGCAAAATTTCAGATGAAAACTTGAAATTTAAATTTTACGAACAAAATAACATCTCAAACGGAAGAATTCACTAAATACTCAACATCTCAGTCTAAATTTAAGATGAATATAGGCTCTTTTAGTCTAGTCCTCTCTCTAATATTAGAACTAGAATGTGTTCAAATGCTTTAGGTCATCTGGCCATCCTCCTTCGAAAATGTTTTGTTTACAAATGAGAAACAGTAACATTTCTTTATTGTAGTCAATCATGAAACGTCAAAGCCGAACCTATAAACAGTTATCTCTTAAGAAAACACTTTGAAAAATATTTTATCATCTAGAAGAAAACAATCTGGTTGATGAAAGAGGAGTGAAATACTGTGTTTCTTTTCTATTACTATTTTTAATATACCCTGTATATGATCACTCACCAGTTGTGTTATCTCACGAAACTAAAAAGACAAATCAACTAGTGAAAAACTAATGAAGGTTTCCGACGATAAAATATGGGTGAGTGAAATAGGTGCAACTTCGTTTGAGAAATATGGTTTAAACAGTGATGAAGATGCAATAGAGATGTTGAATAGAATCATTATCAATAAGAAGTCAAATAATAACTTTAATGCTTGCAACGATATGCAAATCACGGAAAGACTTTTTCTCTATGTGTGCTACAACTCATATATATCTGACAATTCTTCTCAGCACATCGTTTCAAGAACTAATCTCATGACTAATAAGTCAGTGATGTTCTGAAGAAAAAAGAACGACGGCTTTCAAATGATTTATGATCTCTGTCTAAAAAAATTGACAGTTGACCACTAGCTTTTGTGTAATCAATGGGCTTGTTGACTTTTCAATCGAAATACCAGTAATCTAGCTGGAATATTCATGCATATTTATTTTTGAAGATAGTTTATCGTTACATAATGATAATTTTTGAACTTGTTCATTTTATGATATTGATTTATCGATACAACATTAACTTATAATTGTAAGTCATGTATGTTTTCATTTATTTCAATTCGAATACGATAGTGTTGTGGGGTAATTTCTTGATTGTCTGCCAAGACCAGGTATTAGTTAAAACTCAGCAATTTTACTTTATTTAATTATTTTTAATCATTCCATTTTTGTAACATTTTTCAGACGAAGCACGGGATTTATCCGATAACATAGTCAAGGAAGTAGAAACTAACCTGTTTTATGCATGTACTCTATTAACAGAGATGAAAGTACGATTAGAAAATTTGTAGAGAGGAAGACTGAAAAAGTTTCTCAAGTTGGATATTTATGTAAGATTTTCGGTGACCTGTGCGAAGAATTTAGCGAGCGACTAATCCTAATCAAAACGTCAGACGATAGCAAGTATTTGTTTTGTCACTGTAAGCGAATAAGAAAACGATAATTTTTCAGTGTGAGGGACAGGAATATTTTCTTGTTAATTACACATCTGCTTTTAAGTGTACACTAAATTTTCTATAGAAAAAATTCTTTTGAAGTTTGACGTACATGTTTTTGAATTGTTCTTTAAATCAATGGCGAGTCTTTGAAGACGATGAAAATGTTGCACAATCAGGTATACATTGGTTGCATATTGCTCACCATGAATGACTAAATCTTTAACCTTTCGTGTGTAGTCTGAACCAGTCAGCATGGAATTCGCTATACTTGCAGGAATGACAATTGAATGTAAGTCGCATGGAATTGTATGAATTACTACATACTCAGATAGTTTATCTAGTAAACATGTTATTCGAATATAAGTTGGCCATGTTGACAGCAAAGTATCTACTTCTATAAGTGATTCGGAAAAGTAATAAATTATGAATAAATGAATTTCGACAAGTGATGAAGGTAAATTTTGAATGAAATTCTGTCCATTAACAAGATGTTCATCTTCTGTACGTAGATACAATGCTAATCGCTGCAAAAATGGCATCTTACTCAGGATGTAAGCAATTTCGTCTAATGACCAATACGTATTTATAGAACGTAACTCAAAGTCTTTTAGATAAACAAGAGATGATACATTTGTCAGTGTCGATTTTGAAGCAAATGATAATTCATTAAAGTTAATATGTAAACGATTAATATGTGGTATAAGTATGAACAAATGTCCTAAAGATTTATCTGTTTCTAAGTTCACAATCAGCTCTTCGATGTTTGGATAAGAAACAGCTTGGTCATTGCTTGTCGTTGTCACAATAAAACCGACCGAATCATAATCGAATGATATGGATTTCAACCGATTATTGTTAGCAGCTAGAAGTTCTTTAAATGATTCTTCTGTATTATCACCTTGAAAATTTGTAAAATCAAGCTTGACAAGTTCTAAAAGATCTACGATTTTGTCAAGGAATTTACTTAGTTGTCTATCGATGAAGTACACGAGTGACAATTTCTGTAATTGTGGAAACATTAAAGATAACTTCGAATGAAAGAATCTTGAATGTGGTTTGTTAAACAAAATATTCTCCCATAGTCCATTGAACACAAATGATCGTATCGCTAAACCAATTTGAGGAACGATTTGCATCGCAACAAAGTCAAAGTGTTTATATGTAGCACCCATGAGATTCACATGATGACAGAAGTCACCTATGATCGAATTGAGACGAGAATTCAGATTGAAAAATGAATAAAAAATTTCAGTACTATGAAGATACTGACATACATGTAGTATCATTTCATCTGGTAATCTTTCGAAAGTTAAAACTTCTTCCATTCAGAACGGCCAATTCAGTATTATGTTTGATAAGTAGAAGATACGTGAAATAATTTTTGATTAAATAGCGAAAATGCACTAAAAATATTGAATACAAACTGACTCCGATGGAAAAAATCAAGTTGTGAAACATGAGTGTCGAAAGAAAAAAAAAGTCACGTGTTCTTTTGTGTATGTGTTGTGTCAATGCAAGGGAGAAAAATGATTAGATTTGCATAGTCAGGGTGATAATCGTGCATATGAATATATGATGCAAAAGTGAATGTACGGATGAATTGTGGCAATAAGAATGTAGGTTTCAATGGGACGAAGACCCAGATCGACAACCCACATCCACATCTTCTCTGTATTATCTATTTTCTTTTTTCTTTTGGCTTCTCCTATAGGGGTCCTTACTCTACGCGAAATAGTTAGAGGTGAAAACCAAATAGTGTCAAAAATGTTCCCGTTGACAGTAATGATAAGGGTGTGGGTGTGGGTGTGGATGTGTGTGTGTGTGGCCCATGTAAAAATTTTTTGCAATTTAACGAAGTTTTGTGACGTGAAAATTCGTTAAAAATTTAACGATTTAACAAAATTTAATGTTACCTTTCTGACCCTAAAAACGCGTTAAATGCGCGAAAATTTAACTCGTTTTCTTTCGTTAAAGAAAGGATCGTTTAACGCGTCTTTCTGCGTTAAAAATAAGACCGTTTAACACGTCTTTCTGCGTTAAAAATAGATCGTTTAACGCGTTTTTCCTCGATAAATACTCAAGCTGATGCATACGTTACTGTTCAGAATTTTTTATACATTGTTATTGATCGCAAGTGTGATGAACTTTCCTCAACGATTAATATCTTGCTAAATTTTATTTATGGACGAATAAAACTTTGGAAGATATCGACCATTGGAGAAAGCTCATCATATTTGCGATCAATAGCAATGTATAAAAAATTCTGAGTAGTAACGTATACATCAGCTTAAGCATTTACTGAAGATGAACAAGTAACGTTTCTCATATTAGATGTGAATTCTATGAGCAAAATAGGCAACTTAGTTTAACTCGATAATAAAGAACCATGAAAAGTTTCAAGTCCAGCTACATAAAAATTTTTTTGAGCTTTTAGAAAAATTTGTACGTTCACTCAACTGTACAGCTATGCTTATGCTGTTACTAAATGTTTGTCATCCTATTTTCTGTACTTTTATAGTTAATTCTTTCTTACCTAAAAGCTATCACAAAAAACAATTAACTGTTTTTACTTTTATATGGATCTATTCTGTCATACGAACCAAATCGGAATAAATTTAAAGTGAACAGCACAGGAATATGTATAAGTTCTAAGCGCTTGTAAATCATATTATAATTCAAGTAGGAAAATTAAAAAACTCTACATGCGAAAACGAATGCAATGTTTAACGATAGTTATCACGATGAAGCTCGTTAAAAATAAAAGCACGCAAGAAACATCGTTAAATATCTTCACGCGTGTAAACGAACCTAGCTTTCCATGATAGTTAACACGATATAGCTCGTTAAAAATGAAAAAACGCAAGAAGCATCGTTAAAAACTTCACGCATGAAAACGAATGCAATATTAAACGCCATGCAACGAGTTGGTGACCGTTAAAAATACAACCACGCGTGAAAAAGCGTGAAAAATCTAACGCGTTTTCACGAATTTCCCTAACTTACCAAAAATTTATGAAGCTTTCTTCGTTAAACTTCGTTAAATGCATATTTTATTTTTATATGGGAGATGATGATCGTTAAAAATACAACAACGCGTGAAAAAGCGTGAAAAATCTAACGCGTTTTCACGAATTTCCCTAACTTACCAAAAATTTATGAAGCTTTCTTCGTTAAACTTCGTTAAATGCATATTTTATTTTTATATGGGAGATGATGATCGTTAAAAATACAACAACGCGTGAAAAAGCGTGAAAAATCTAACGTGTTTTCACGATTTTTCCTAATTTAACGAAAAATAATGCAGCTTTCTTCGTTAAACTTCGTTAATTTGTCTCTTAACGCAAGTTTTGACGTTAATTTCAACCCTCTCTTCGTTAAATGCATATTTTATTTTTACATGGGGGGTGTGAGTGTGGGTGTGGGTGTGGGTGGGTGTGGGTGGGTGTGGGTGGGTGTGGGTAAAGAGGTGATTCAAACCCACACCCACACCCAATTTTTGTAAATCATTCTATTTGACACTTTTTTGCAGAAAAAAATTTTAATAAACTATAAAAATTCTCGTAAATTGTCAAACAAGAAAAAAGAGAGATTTTCAACGATTGAGAAAGACTTCCGACCCCTCTCCGTCAGGATACTACGCCGTATATCACAAATTAGAAAAGAAAGAAGAAAAAAAGTTGTTTGAAAACAGACGTATTGAAGTGTCACAGCTAAGGTAAGAAGTCACTCAGTCCAAGAAGAAAATATATCACAGAGCGAAAAAATTAGAATAATGACCATATGATCACTTAATTTAAACAGTGAACATAATGAATCCAATTATTCGTGTTTCTAATGTTTATCTACGTATATATTTTCAACTCATGAGGAAACATATTCAAGTGTAAGTCTCAGTTTCGTACAGAATATATACCAGTGTGTAGAGCTTGGCGAGCTGATTCTCACAATATGTTCCGTTTTTCCTCATATAACTTCAAATGAGAAAAACTAATCGATTTTCCTAGTGAATTTCTTGGCTTTTGATGAGTTTCGAGACAGCAGTTACGAATTGGGCACTCCAAGAGTGCATAAAGTTTCAATCGTCATGTTAAAATAAGGACAATGACTCATGTGATAGTCTATTATTATAGAATTTAAAAAATAGGAAAATATAATTTTTTTGTTAAACTTCTTTCCACCATCGTTATGAATATTAATATGAGAATTGGTACATTTGGAGATATTTTAGTAGTCCTAAGAAAAACTTTGTTATGTCTCTGAAGATTGAAGCTTAAATTCTGTTTAAAACATTATAAAATAGGCTGTCACATGCACCATTGTCTGTATTTTAATATAACGATTGAAATTTGATGCACCTTTAGAGCTTCAAAATTGTAGCAGCTGTCTCGAAACTTATCCAAAGTGAAGAAACACACTAGTAAAATCCATGAGTTTTTCTCAATTAAAGTTCTATGAGGAAAAACAGAACATACCACGAGAATTAGCTCGTGCAGCTCTATACGCTGATATACAGCCCGTTCGGAACGAAGACTCACACTCGGGTATGTTCCGTCATCAATGGGCTTCTATTATAGAGTGGGCTTTTATTCTGGGCAGGGATTTATATGATACAAAGAAAATAATTGTACATCATAATCAGTTTATTCGATAGAGAAGTGTTGCACTCGATTATTCCTCATGTCGACAACATAGAGATGACCATGTTGATCACAGAACAAACCCTCAGGAGAGTTCAACTGGTTTGCTCCTTGTCCTTCATCGATTCCACCCACAATGACGGTGCCCTGATTTGATTCTCTAGGCCAACGCATCACTCGATCATTCCCCAAGTCTGTTACATAGATGGTACCCAATGAATCAACAAACAGTCCATTAGGATTCGACAATTGTGTCAGAGCTTTTCCTTGTCCGTGACCTCCAGCGACGACAATGCCTTCTTTTGTACCATTGTTCCATTTCATCACACGATGATTTTCGTTGTCTGACACGTACACGGCCTGTTGTTGATCGACAAAGACGAAAGTCGGATAGTTTAGTTGATTGAGACCATCACCTTTGCCATGGCCACCAGCTACGATAGTTCCATTCTTGTCTCCTAGTTTATATCGTCTTACTACATGTTTATCGGTATCAGATACGTAGAGATATCTCTGATTATCCAGGGCCAATCCAAAACAACGAATGTTGTCAATGAGAATTTCTCCTTGAGTTGTATCACTACGACGAGACCACCGTACGACTCGTCGATTCTGCCGATCACAGATAATGAGACTATTCGTCTCTTTGTCAACCAACATATCAGTTGGATAATTCAATTGATCCAACCGATTTCCTGAAGCATGGCCACCAGCTATCACTTGTCCATTGGCATCACCTATTTTCCATTGGATGATGCGATGATTCCACGCGTCAGCAATGACTATTGTTTGATCATTATCAACGAAGATACCAAAGGGCCCGTCAAGTTGATTGATAGCATTGCCTGCTCCATGACCTCCAGCAACGGTCACTCCGCTTTGTGCCCATTTGGCATCGACTGGAATATTGGAATTCACTAAAATGAATGCAGAATGAAAAGCAATCGTCATCGTTATCGCACAAACGTCTCTCTTCTATGGGAAAGAGCTGCGAATTCTTCAATGAAACATGGAATATTCTTCAAGAATGCCTTTGCAAGTGTTCTTCCCAAATATATTCCGATAAAAAAAAACATATTTGTTGTGAAACCTACAAAGGCTTATCGCACAGATATCATTTAATAAACTCTTTTGGTTTCTTGAAGGAATGGTTTCGAACAAACGACTTCAAAGTGATTTATACACGTATGCCACTCCATGAGTAGACTCCTCCATTAATGCAGATATGATTATTATACTTACCACCACAGATTGAAATTTTGTTTATAAATGATGTAGGATGTTCTTGGATTGAAATGTTTGATACTTGATTAAGTTCTTTTTCTAGTTTTTCTAGTTCCTTTTTCAATTGATCTAAATGAAATTCATTAAAATCATCTTCTTGCAGAATTTGTCGGCAATCTGTAATCAACTTATTCAATTCCTTTTTTGTCACAACAATATTGTCAACCGTGAATTTAATTGATATTTGTCTACATTCCTCAGCTGTTTGTTTTATCTTGTTAATGGAGTCTTTTTCCCATTCATCAATTTGTTGAATTAATACACGTTGATTTTGATCTACTTGTTGTTCAATAAGTTTTTGTTGAAATGCATCACAATCAGTGATAATTTTGTCTAATTCTATGCCATGGTTTTTATGATGTTCTGTTAAATCCGTCAAACAAAATTTTTGTGAACATCCTTCGCATAGATATACGACTTTATCTTTATCACATTTAAAACATTTTGCTTTACCAGTTGACGTTGTCGTTGCCATGTATTGTTTGTTACAACAACAATTTATGTATGTTTGAGATTATCGACGAAAATTTAAAAAAAAGGTGAATATATGGAATAAACGCATGGCCGTATAAAAGAAAAAAATGAGTCAATGCCAATAGACGTCAGTAGGAAATAATAGAATGAAAAATTTTATTTTTGGACATCATTTCGTAGGTTTCTTCAACTTTCATTAATTTTTTCTCTGTCATAACATCATAAATGATAATATTCTGTTTAAAATGGATCTTATAGTTTTTACACAATCAAAAGCTTTTTAGAAAAAATATTTGATAGATGTCCTTGATTATTAAATGTTGTTGTGCATAATTTAAAATTGTTTACGATGATTATTTAATCTATCTTGCATTGTTGTTGAACGCAATATAATGAATGGACAAATACTAATGATTCTATTCTCTGAAAGAATTGTTATATGTGTAGACGTGTGGGAGTGCAAGGAAACCCATATCCTTTACATTCTTATCAGGGCTACCAGATCTTTTGAAAAATCAGGAAAGTTTCTAAAATTTGAACATTTTTCTGATTTGTTGCCGAATTCCAAACGTTTTTTAGATTGTGGCTTTACTACGAAATTAATTACGACTATAACTCATTAATATTATAGATCCGTGTTGTGCTACCTTCCTTCCTTTGTTAATCTTTAGTCGTTTCTGAGTTCTGCAGCCACTGACGAATACTTTAATATATCAGTAAATTTTTGCGTTGCTGAACTTAAGAATGAATCCTAATTATTTTTTTGAATGACTTTGTGAGCATACTTTAGCACAAACGCATTTATTGGAGGAGTTTTGAACAAAGGAAAACTTGAAAAATAATATGGAATTCATGTTCTATAACCTTTATTATTTTTCCTAAGATTTTTTGATCTGCATAGTGTTTATATATATATATATATGATTTGTTTGCGTATATTCTTTGTAAACAAAGTTTTGCAATTCGTAAAATAGTCTGACACTAAGTGTCTTTTGCTAGCTTTAAAGACATGTAACTGCAAACTACGAAGATTGGTCAGAATCAAATCAAATGAATACTCTCACTCATAGACTAATTAGCTTAAAAGATGAGCTGTCAATAGCGTACGTACATCGAAATGTTTAAATTTCAAGATGTTTCAGTTTGTTATGCGCTCAAACTAGGAAACTTCATCAACGCTTAGTTTTCTTTTTTCATTATGGTTGAATGAAGCACGACTATTCACAAAAAGAGAAACAATATCACACATATTCAAAAGCAATTTGACAGCAAATAGAATTTTTTGTTTATTACCCTTATAAGTAAAAAAATATTGTCCTAGACTTCGTCAAATTTGCTTTTTAATCTACGAGATATTGTTTTTTCTTATGTGAAGGGTCGTGCACCATCCAACCATGACGAAAAAAGAGAATGAAGCGTTGATGAAATTTCGTAGTGTGAACACATAACAAACTGTAAATTTCTTGAAACTCGAATATCTCGGTCTGTATACGCTGTTGGCAGCTGATATTTTTAATTAGTTGGTTTGACAGTGAGAACATTCATTTGATTCGACTCTAATCAATCTCCTTAGCTTACACTACACGATCTTTTACTCTAAGCTATATAATGTTTGTGTTGTCTTTCTTTAGTATGAAATACTTTTGGAAATAAAGTATGAGTCGATAAACAAATGAAGTGAAGCATTTTGTGCAAGTATGTCCACATGATAGCCTTTGGTTTGCAAAAAGTTACTCTTCTTGATTAGTTCCCGATTTCGGAGAAAAAATTCTGATTTTTTTCTGATTTTGAAAACAAGAACTTCTGATTTTTAAGTCTTTTATCTGACAACTCTGATTCTTATATTTTACTTGGATCTACATATAGGCAAAACTTCGTTGAAACCCGTGACATCAATTGATCAGAATTACTTGTCCTTATTGTGCAATGCCTCTTAAGTATCACAACTTGTATCAGCAGCGAACATAAGTATAGTCATTATATAAAAACTTTTGAATTCTATGACAAGCATGGCTGCCTTCCTATTACAATAGATAATAAGCCAATGATTTACAAAAATCCATTTATATCGATCAATGATATGCATATTTCATCTCTTTTGATACTGTTTATCTGTAGCATTTGCATATGTACGTAGTTTAATTCCTGTTTTATTGTTGTATAAAGCAGTGCCCCCAATTATATAGCTCTCAACATATTTCTTATAACATATCAACAAGGAACATGACAAGTTCTGTGTCATATATACTCCGAATTCATGAGGACTTCGCCATATTATATTCTGGTGCTTCTCATAAACTATCCGGATTATGTTTTTTTCGTAATGAATCGAACTTTAATTTTCCTGCATTTTATCTTGGATAAAAAATATTCCATAAGGTATAAGATATCAATCCATAAAATAATTACTATGCATCAAATTCGATATCTGTGATATTCATACTTGAAATAATGTGGAGTAAATGATCAGAAGTTTAATAAACATGTTGAGTTAAAAATTGCAAAAGTAAAAGTATATTTGCAATGAATGGATTAAATAGAATAACTAGTGAGTCTTGCTACTATTGAAGTATATTTCATATGAAGAAAGGTGTGAATATAGATGTCGAGATGAAGAAAAGATCGACTTCTACAGCTACATCCAAATTTTTTCTCCATAAATGGATTGCTTATTAGCCTGAATAAGTAAATATTATTAGATAATACTATCTGGCTCCTACGTTCGGATTAGCTATGGCGTTAAATGGTAAGTGTAACAGTTAGTTCTATATTCAGACTTGTTATGCAACAAGTAACGCGACGCAAACGTCGCTAACCCTCTACTGAAAGGAACTATGCTATCATGCATACCCTGTGTGAATAAAGAGCTATAGGCCAGAGATCTCAGACTCGCCGAGTTTTCCCGCCTCGCCGGAAAGCAAGACGAGGCAGGATTTTCCGCACCGCGACGAGTGCGAGTTGATTTCGAGACCTGCCGAGTAAACTCGGCTACTTAAAATGCAATTGTTAGCGATTAAATAGTAAATCATTAATGTTATCTGCCGATTTTATTGTTCACTTTCGAAAGAATTTCTATTGGTGATGAAATCAAACTAATGTCGGCGCTAGAATGAAAGAGTGGTGGATATAAATTTAGTAACTCAACAACGGCAAGAGCTACCGAACTGCGGTTTTCACCAATCGAAAGAAGAGGAGTGGGCACGTCTTTTTTTCTGATAATGTATAAGACGAAATCCTTTTAAAACTAAATATATTCGAGAAACCTGAAAAAAGAACCCATGAAATGACCTCGCAGCTAGTTGAAATTTTAATTTTGACCTTTGATTTAGATAGAGAGACTTCAGATCTATAGCTCAAAATACAATACAAATGGTTGTCTTATTATATTTTAACGCTGAGCAAACGGGATCATGCACTTACATGCGCAAATAATAGGGTATTTTGCTGATTTTTTCGCAATTTTTCCACTATTTATCCTAGTAGCTTGAGATTTCGATGGAAATGTAAGAAAAAGTAAGAAAGCGCATTGTGTCTTGAACTATAGATCTGAAGTCTCTCTATCTAAATCAAAGGTCAAAATTAAAATTTCATCTAGCTGCCAGGTCATTTCATGGGTTCTTTTTTCAGGTTTTTCGAATATATTTAGTTTTAAAAGGATTTAGTCTTATACATTATCAGAAAAAAAGACGTGCCCACTCCTCTTCTTTCGATTGGTGAAAACCGCAGTTCGGTAGCTCTTGCCGTTGTTGAGTTACTAAATTTATATCCACCACTCTTTCATTCTAGCGCCGACATTAGTCACAAAAATAAATGAATATGAATATTTACGTAAACATAGTTATCTATTTGGTGTGTCGAATATTTTGATTTAGGTCCCAAACAGACTGACTCAATTCAAAGTGAATTAAGACACATGATTGGTCTTACCATGTAATGACGTCAATAACATTGGTTAATTGACTTTAAATTAAGTCACTCTGTTTGGAGCCTTACACAATTACCATTGTGAATTTAACTAATATGACCTTTTATTATGTTAGCTAGTGGAAATTTTTACGATAAAAGTTTTAATCTAGATACGTATTATTGCTCGGCAAACTATTGTTCTTCTTCTGATCATATTATCGATGTAACAGAAGAAACTTGTTCAGATTCTCGCACTGCTGATCATATATCATCAGATATTTCTCGAATGTCCTGTAGAAGAATTTATAATTGATATATGCGTAACGATGGAAATCTAACAATAGTCGAAAATAGGAAGAAACATACAACAAGTTGCTAGTCTCGGTTTGGTTTTCCAGCTGTTAGTGACAATTAAAGTGTTGTGATGATAAAATTAAACAACCTTGTCTCATGTAAACATCACTATGTAACATATATTCTTACAATAATAATAGCACCTCGCAAATGAACAAGTACATTTGTGGATGTTCACCAATACGATCTTCAAAACACTCTGATACAACGTCCTCATCACTTTTAAAACAAAAAATGTTTTCTTTCACCTGTAATCGCCGAGAATCGGTCAAAATAAGCGAAGAAAAAAGAAAAGAAAAAGAAAATCTTCTTATAGAGTGGTTTTGTACAAATGTCAGACTATACTCGACGGTTAAAAATCAAAGACTTCAACTTTTTGTTCAACAATGTATTTCTTTGGGTATTGCATAGCCTATTCTTAAATATTCTTTTTCCATTCTCTTATTTTACTCTATAGAGGCAAACTATGGAAAATTCATGTAGATAACGTATTTTTTGATGATAATACTATTTCGTCTCACGTTGAAATATTAGCTAATCAATATAGATCTGAATTTTGGCAAAAACGCATTGAACCATTATCAATGCATTATTTATTCGTATCTCATTTTGTATTTTTGTTTTTTGCACTTATCTATATGTATGAAATGCACTTAACTTGATCAAAAGAAATAAGCTAGATAGTGATTATTGTGGTTGGTCGAAGAACTTCCTTAAAAAAAACCGTTTTTATAATAGATCGTAGGCGAGACGAGGCGAGGCAGCAATGGATAACTTGTTAGTATTGCGAGGCGGTGGCGAGTCGCAGTTTTGGTTAACTCGCCAATCTCTGCTATGGACCTACTACTCCCGCATATAGTTAAATGAACAAAAATTAAAGAAGCAGTCAACGGATATATATGAATATGATAAAGTTTCTAAAACGACCAAAGAACTGTAGACCAGTCATAAAGCAAGTTTTCACACATCAATCGGCAAGCTGTTCTCAAGCAGCATGAACAAAGTATTGACAGTCACTAATTGTTCATACAGGCAAAACATCTAACATGATTGATAAGAAACTTTCTTACTCTCACATTTCTGCTATATTCCAGCGATACTTTTTTGTCTTTCCTTAAAAATATATGATTAAAAACTATTGGAAATAAAAAAGAACTGCTATATATAGTGCGTCGCATTTTTCAGCTCAAATGTTGGATAAATCATATCAAAAATGAATTGGTCTTGATGTAAATTTTTTTAACTTGATATTCCTCTTGACTTGACAATAACAGCCGAATCAAGTGAGATCTATATTGCCAACTAAATTTTTCATTGATTCACATTCTGTAAAATATTTGAGTAATTCTATGGAGTTCCTCCTGACGTTACATGTGTCGTCGCCGATTGGTCTTCAAATGGCATCATTTGATAGACATTTTTACGCTGATCATTTCGATTACCAAAACGTCTGTCATTGGTCGTACAATTAGAGAAAAATTCACAAAAAAAGAAACTATGCATTTTTGATTATTTTTTCCGACTTCAAATGTAATTATTTTCATTATTTTGGCGAATATGAATCTAAATATTTTTTTAATTAAAATGTCAACTCCAGATTCGTGTGTAACATTGGAAAATCTTCAAAGTCATCCACTTTTCAAGGTAAATTTAAATTATTTTTACTGGAATCTCATCAGTTACTCTTTTTGCGCTCAATAGCTAAAACATGCGAAAATATTTGCTTATCTTCTCATTCAAAAATGAAATTCATACAGAAAGCCCGATATACAAATTGATAGAAGATCTTTTACTCTATGGACCCATATAAATAACTTTTATGGATATGTCATTTCCTATGAAAATATGAAGAAAAACAAAAAAATGTTGCTGTTTCTATATTTTTAGTAGTAGAGATTTTACATTATTCAACTATTTGCTCTTATATTTTATGATCAACAATAAAAATCAGCATTAAAAACTACGTTAAATGAGGTATCTTGCGTCAGGTAAAATTATTTCGTATGTAGTCTTGGTAAACAGATATTAATTCTACACTTATGTTGCTCGTACATAAAACTTTGCTAAAATCAGGTATACCATAGTGAAACTTTCTTTCTATACAGTCTTCTAGAAAAAAAGCTCTATCTTTATATACGATATGATAATACCTGAAATAATATCCTAATGATAGGCTTACAATAAGTGTCTCGTAATCATAGATGCTGCTTCTATTAGTACTCATTTTTAAAATTAGGAGTCAATATTTTGGGAAATTCACGTATATTTTCGAAGAAAATAGTGAGTGTAAGTTTTAAGATCAAGGCTTTCCGACTTTCTCTCCTCCACTCCATTGCATACACATAGCAACAGTGAAAAAAACATTAAAGATATACCCCAATTATAGACACCTCTTCATTACAGACCTCAGCAACCGCGCACAAAAGTACTTAGTTTCTATAAAATATTCTGATGCATTCATAAATTTAAAAAAAACGTCCTTTTTTTGTTTACAAGGAATGCACTAGGATAACAACTTGGAAGGATATACGTGAGTTCCACATCTCAGCTTCAAAGGAGCTGTGCTGACAAGCTTTACTGAATAACTATTGATAAAAACAAGGTAAAGAAGTACGGTTTCCGCAGTTCTAAAGGGGGGAGATGAGGACGCATTCAATTATGTTTCAGATTTTTCTGATCTGTTTTTTGTAAAATACTCCAATAAACTTTTTAAAGACAAACTTATCTAATAGGTAACGCTCGTCTATGTGACTCGCATGACCCTCGACAATATTTTCGACTCTTTGATGTTTGATGCTGTTTCACAGTCTTCAAAACAAGTAGTATCCAACGTGTCAAAAGAGTGGATAGATATGTGTGCGCTGATATTAGCGTCAATCTCGTTGTGCACAGTTGTGTGCGGGTCAGAATGAACATTTTTATCACAAATACATCTAATCAAATTGATATTTTTACATTTATTCTTAATGCTTCAAGGAGCTACACTATGGCGGCGATGTCCACATGCATTAGAAAAAACAGATTATGTTCAATTTTCTCAGCAGTCACGAAACAAAGCGTATTCACGACACTATTGTAAAACAAGGCCATACTACTTGAAATTTCTACTAGAAATTCATTGGATTATCGAAACGTTAGCCAACAATATCTTTTTACCCGAGTGTGCCCTACAAAAATACGGGTTCAATTGAACTTCTAGGTTAAAATGAATCATTCTAGATCAATCTTCAATCGTACTTCCATACTTGAAAAAAACTCCTACTCAAAGTAACCGCCAGATTAGATAAGTAATTTGAATATATCCGTATACATTTCGACATTTGAATGAATACAGACAAGAACACATACAAGCACAAAAGCTTTCGTTTATTTCATTTATATCTACTTTTGATACCATGAATAAAAAAACTCTGACTGACGTTTTCCGCCAAATGTAGTATTGAAATATTGTGCACTTGCAGAACAAGCGTTCTCACACTTTATTTCAAAATATGTCTCAGTTCTCAGCAACTGCAACTCCTTATTCAAACTTATTAGACCAAGATTGCTGATGTTTGTTTGATGAATACAAACAGCTTGAAGCGGTTCTTTAAGGGACTTTTTAGTGCACCAGCTACTTGTTTGGTGGGGATCTTTCGAGGTACTTCTCACGGCTAGCCACCGTTATGTGTTTGATTTCATTTCTCCATAACGTCGTCCTTTTTTATGTAGACTTCACATAATCTCAAATTCGACTTAATTTGAAAAACTATTAGATCTGTAGCACGAGAATTCTCGATGACAATTTCTAAACCAAAGCGTCATTATGAACTATTTCTGATTTCTTCAATTTCCTACTGTAACTGGAAAATCAGAGTTTTATTGAAATTTCTCATTAAATATTAGTGCAGCATTCTCAAAAAAAACATAGCTTTTAGACTTATCTTTCGTGAGCCAAATCTGCAGAATGGTTGCAATATAAATCCTTAATGATTTATTTTACATGAGAGCACTTATAATAACAGTTTGTTTATTATTCATTTAACGTAAAACATATGGTTTCATTTTTATACATCAGTTTTTTATTATTTTCTTCGAGTTATCATAACTGAATTACAAGAGCTGCAGATTCTCCAAGCATACACAAGATTAAAAAATTGACTGTTTATAATGATAATAATAAATAACAATTTATTGGCATATCCCAGTTTAAGATCTTGCCCTATCTGTGGATAAATTTCCTCAAAGCACAAATATAAACATATGAAAGAAGTAGAAGAAATACGCTCTCAAAATCAGTTCTATTGGAAAATTGTTAGAATATCTACCCAATTTTTTTTCAATTCTCCTATCGTATCAAAACACACTATTGTCTTTCCTTGAACATAGCTGGCTTTTATTATGCCTTTGAAAGCTGCAGAGATACGAAGATTTGACATGAGAAGCACCTCTTGGTGAATTTCCAATGGTATTATTATTACAAGTATGTAAGGTTTTAAGGCACGAACCACTTCAATCGTTTAAAGTTGTGAAGATTATTGGCAAGATGTTTCTAATCTGCTTGTCTTTGCAGTTTTTCAAGACATTCCAA
>CAJNOP010000525.1:0-77471 GCA_905250075.1 Rotaria sp. Silwood1
TAAAAATAATTCATACTTATAGAATATCATTTAAAGAAATGATAAAGCTCAAGAGTTAGAAGATAAAATGGTTCAAGGTAGGTATGAAATTTTTATTTAAAAAAAAACATGATTTATTTGTATATAATGAATATTAATAGATTTAAGTAATGAAATAAATAATACAACAGCTGATGAAAGAAAACTATTAGAACAACGATTAAATGAAATTATAATACGTAGTGAAACGAAAAGAAACTTATGTTTGTTACGATTATTTTGATAATTTATGGGAATACGTATGCGATCAAAGAACGAGATGAGTAGCATTTTCTTTTTTTCTCTTTCCTATCGGCTATATTGCTCCATTTGTCTTCTGAAGAACGAAAACGTCTTCATACACGTTGTTTTCATCTAACTGAGTATTTTATTGCATACCGGTATGTTTTTTTTTGCATTGGCCCAGTGCCATAAACATGATGTTGCTCGAAGCAAGCAAACACAGTCTAATAATTACATTCTTGTTTGTTCTTGACAACTATTCGAGTTCGATTGAAAATTAAAAACAGAAACTATGCTAGTGCCGAATGATGATTAGAAAATATTGACAAAAATTAAGTTTGAGTTAATTGTATACAAATGAATTGTGTGAGCAATATATATGACTTTGTACAGTCATTTTTTTAGTGGAATTGCAAAACATCGAAAGACTAAATGTCGCAAATTATAAACTTTTCAGTCACAATAGCCGAGTTTTTTCTCAAGTTTTTCACGAATAAATCATAAAAGGACAACGAATGCGTTGTCTGATAGTGTCAATGAGAATGTAATCTATACTTTCTACTTTATTCGTAACACTCGAATATAAATTATTTTCAATATTTTACTTTTCGACATTTCGTCTTTGAATGTTTGACCACATAACCAAATATTTTTTCAATTATAGTAGGCAGATTTCTATGTTAACATACAGACGATACATTGACGTGGAATTTTATAGAGAATGGATTAATTACTATACATCTTTGGTTTAAAGAAAGCCGTATTTTTTTCTATCCTTCTCATAACAAAGTTTGTTAATCTACCAATTCTGTTGGTCAAGGCCTAACATTGACTAAGAACAAGCTTTCAAGAAGATTTCGTCTGATTGTTTCACCACTCGTCCAGGCAGTTCAATTCAATTCTAACTGCGTTTCGATCACTCACGTTCGTTTCTCTACGCTGAAATATTTTGTTGAAAGAAAACTGTTTTACAAGCCATTAGAGAATGAGGTGTGAGTGTGGTTGTTGGTTAACAGAATGCTAATACTGGATACCGACTATTTCTCTCCGGCATCTATGTCGTTAATGTGTATCACTAACTACCATCAATATTTTTTATCTGCGTGGACAAAAATCATTCACCTGGAACGCTCATATTTTGTCTCCATATGAGGTAAAATGGCGACGCATATGTTTCGAGAAGGTAGCTCATCAATTTTGTAACGGTATAAAACATAAGCAATGCTGAGCGAAAGTAAAAAATCGATACAAGTTCCACATTTTTTTTTCTATGTAATTAGCGAAATGTGACTTTTCGACTAGTCAGAGTTGCACATCCATTACACTATAAAACATCGATGTACATGTATCAGACGATCAGAGACCTTCACCAGTCAATCAAACAGCACATTTGACTCGTTATCAAAACAGGTACTATCACAGAATATTTCACATAGTGAATATAAAATGGATATACCACAAGACATAAATCTAACTGAAATATCTAGAAGCCAATCGTCGACAACTAATTTCCTCACTCGTACAATGCTTCCAGACCAAGACTCGACTGCAACATTCACAACATCAAAAAGAGACGAGGACAAACCAACACGGTATGAAACTGAACAACAAATGCCGCTCAAATCAACGACAAATGAGCATTCTCGTTGTGAAAAAGGTTCAGTCAAACAAACATCGATAAATCGACACCCACCACTACCACTAGATATCGCATACGAGAACACCAAAACTTTAATTTCCGATGTCCCAAGCACTGATACAGCAGCAGCCAGTAGCTTTATTGAAGAAGATAAAAACTGTCAATTGTCTAGTTCTACTATAGCACCGACCAATAACACCATATTTGGAGAGAATTTACTGCAAACTTTTGTTCTGATCTGGTTGAACTTGAACATTGACGAAACAGACGATGTTTTTCGTAATTCCATGACATAATTGCGACGTATTGTTAACAGTATCAACACAGTCACTGATCCTACGCGATGTATCAATTTTCTTAGCCGAATTAAAGACGCTAAAGTTCTGATGATTGTATCCGGTGCTCAATGTGAAGATATTGTACCTCAAGTCCATGACATGACCCAGCTCGATTCCATTTACTTATTTTCTAGCAACATGATACCCTATGAACAATCGGCAAATGGTTGGTCGAAAGTGAAGGGAGTGTTCACTGATATCGATTCTCTGTGTAAATCACTCGAACATGCCGTAGATCTATTTGAGAACGATTTTGTTTCCATCAGTATCGTATCAGTGGACTCCGCGTCCAAACAAAATATAGATGAGTTAGATGCATCATTCATGTACACACAGCTATTCAAGGAAATTCTGCTAGAGATTGACTACAACGATCAATCTATTAAAGATTTTGTCGTCTACTGTCGTAAGCTGTACGCTAACGATTCCAAGACATTAGAAACTATTACCATGCTTGAGCTAGAATACTGTTCGGAAAAAGCTATCTGGTGGTACACGTACGAGGGCTTTCTTTATCGTATGCTCAACATGGCTCTGTGCAATCTAGAAATAGACAACTTGATCAAAGTTGGCTTTTTCATTCGTGATCTTCATCGACAGCTCGAAATCGTACACGCGAAACAATTCGGCCATAAACAGATTAAATCGTTTACTGTGTACCGAGGTCAAAGCGTGTGTAATACAGACTTTGAAAAACTTCTTAAAACATCAGATGGGCTTATTTCATTTAACAATTTTTTGTCGATCAGTGAAGATGAAAACATTTCTCTTAACTTTGGGGAAAATGCTCTTACTAGACCTGGATTTGTTGGCATTCTCTTTGAAATGACAATTGACACATCGGTTATATCCTCTCCTGTTGCCCTCCTTGATGAATTCAGCTTTTTCAAAGACTCAGAGAAAGAAATTCTCTTCTCCACACATACGGTTTTTCGAATCAGAGAAATAACACCAATTGTAGCCGGCAATCTGCGATGGCGCATTGTACTCACTTTAACGCACGATAACGACCCGCATCTTAACGCAGTCACCCAATGCATGCGAAATGAGACCGAAGGGTCAACGGGGTGGCATCGACTTGGCATATTATTGGTTAAAGTAGGCGAATACAGTAAGGCCGAAGATGTTTATAAGGTACTGCTTAATCAAACGACACTCGACGAAATTGAGAAAGCGTATCTCAATCATCAACTAGGATGGACGAAATGTAAACAAGGCAATTATGGGAAAGCACTACAATACTATGAAAACGCATGGATGATTCGCGAAAACATACTACCTGCACATCATCCCGCTTTAGTTTTCTCGTACAATCATATTGGTGATGCATTTAAAGGTATGGGCAACTATTCGAAAGCACTGTCTCATTATGAAAAAGCACTTGAAATCTGTGAGAAAACTCATCCTCCAAATAATTCCCAATTGGCTACTTGCAATAACAATATCGGTGATTTGTATAACGATATGACCGAGTACTCGAAAGCACTTTCGTATTATAAAACAGCGCTTGAAATGCGTCAAGAAACTCTTCCTTCTAATCATCCCGATTTGGCCACGTCAAACAATAACATCGGTGATGCGTATAGTAATATGGGCGAGTACTCTCAAGCACTTCCATATTATAAGAAAGTGCTTGACATCAGTCGGAAAACTCTTCCTTCAAATCATCCCGATTTTGCTACTTTCTATAACAATATCGGTTTAGTGTATGACAACATGGGCGAGTACTTGCAAGCCCTTTCATATTATGAAAAAGCTCTTGAAAACTCGAAAGACTCGCTACCAGAGAATCATCCCAACCTGGTTAATTTTTACAACAATATCGGTATGGTGTATTTCAACATGGGCGAGTTCTCGAAAGCACTTCCATACTGCCAAAATGCACTTGAGGTCTGCAAAAAGTCCCTTCCCGACAATCATCCTAGTTTGGCCACTTCCTACAACAATATCGGTATGGTCTATTTGAAAAGGGGCGAGTACTCAGAAGCACTTTCATATTACGAAAAGGACCTTGAAATAAGCAGTAAAAATCTTCCACCTAATCATCTCGATCTAGGTCCTACCTATAACAGCCTTGGTCTGGTACATTTTAACATGGGCCACTACTCGAAAGCACTGTTGTATTATGAGAAAGCGTTTGAAATATGCGAGAAAGTTCTTCCTTCAAATCATCCAATTTTGGCCAAATGCTACAACAATATCGGCAATGTATATAGAAGTACGGGCGGGTACTCAAAAGCGCTTTTATATTTTCAAAAAGCACTTGAAATTCGGGAAAACAATATTCCACGAAATCTTCCAGATTTGGCCGCTTCTTACAACAATATTGGTCTAGTGTATAATCAAATGGGCGAGTATTCGCAGGCACTGCTATACTACGAACAAGCAGTGGAGTGCGCACAAAAATCACTACCTGAAGATCATGCAGATCTTCATATGTATAAAAAGAATGTTGAGGATATAAAACATCGTTAAAGATTTTTTTGTCGGTAAATAAAAATGAACTTCGACTCAATTCCGTTTTTTTTTCTTTTCGAAATATTTTGTTGATCAGCACGTTTGTTGACACATTCAAGTTTTTTCGAACAAAATGCTACTATTATCCATTTCAAAATAGAGTATAGTTGGTTGCATCTTTAATGACACAGAAACAGAAACAGCTAGCAACCTACAGTTTCCACCAGTAGAAAGAATACTCGAAATTCTAAAAATTAGTGTTGATTTTGATGTCTGAACTAACTGTCTAATACTTGGGCAATGATGAAATTTTTATCAGGTTTCGCCATGAAAGTTTTCTTTTCTTTGGGTTTTACATAGAAAATTGTCAACTGTGTATGCTTTACTGCTTAGAAAAAGATCAAACTAGATATCTTCTGCTGTTAATACAACCAAAGATACGCAATTAGGTCTTTTTCAAAAAGTTTGATCTCTACCTGAATGTTAAGCAGCTAATTCAGGCATCAAAAGCAACATCAATATTTAGAGTTTCGATTGTTGCTTTTATTGGTGAATATTGCAAGTTGCTAGCTATGTCTCTTCTTGTGTTATTAAAGATATAACCAAGTGCATTCTATTTTGAAATAGATAACAGTGATACATTTCACTTGTTTCTCCTCACGTCAAATTTTTTTTAGGAGCTGATCATCCTCTTGTTCTCTCGACAGAGAAAACGAACAGTATTTTATGGTCTGTCAGACATTACCAAAAATATACTTTTCTCCTTGAAATATCGGTAATCAAAAGATTAAACTAATCATCTTATGTTGTTGCAAACGAATGACATATTGCGGAAATACTATGATCATTATCTATTCTTAAGCACTCTTTAGTTATGTTTATGTCAACATTCTTAGTACAATACTTTTTGTATCATTTTTTAGTGACTCCTAATCGATAGACTGGTTATACAAATGGAGATGACGCGCGTGCAGAGGAGACGGAAGAGAGTGAGGCCAAGGCAATAGCCCTTGTTCCCCAATTTCGGACGACTTTCATTTTCTCGATTTTTATGACGACAATTATGGGCTACTACCACCCGATATCAGATTGAAACTTCGCGAAATCTGTGCATATAGGAACGAACATGAATCCAACCGAATTGAGACATAGCCAAAGGGATAGCCCTAAGTGCACGGTACTCTGTTGGCTAGATATGCCATCCTTCTGTTAGTATGTCACCGGCGATTTCTAGTGCTTGAGTGCGTGAGCTGAACGGGGTGTGGATGTTGTTCAAAAAGAACACCCACGCCTACCCAACTCATACTCATACATCCACCCACACATCCACACCCTACACAAAGCTACACTCTCTAGATAAATTAAGCCTGGATGAAGTCATGATCGCGATGTGCTCGACTCATCAACATAAGATCGTTATAGTATTATTAATATATTTCAAATGAAAATAAAATTCTTCAGAACAATACAGAAATAGTAGGAGAAGAAATATATGCTTCGTCTTTTGTCGAAAACTATTCTACTGTCCAAAATGATGATTGCATTTACATAAAACTATGCATTTGAATCGATATTAAATTTTTGTACTCTATAATTACACTTATCGACTACATAAAGATTGCCATGTCGATCGAATGATAAACCCCAGGGACAATTGAATTGATTGGACTGTTCTCCTTTATCATTTCCACCAAGAATAACATCTCCTTGTGTGGCTCCTTTTGGCCAACGCATAATACGATTATTTCCTTGGTCAACCACATAGACAGTGCCCAATTGATCGACAACGATTCCGTAAGGAAATGACAATTGTGTAAGACCATTCCCTTGGCCTTGACCACCAGCTACGACAATGCCTTGTTCTGCGTCTTCTTCCCATTTCATTATACGATGATTTCCATGATCAGACACGTATACAGAATGATCTCTATCAACAAATACGTACCAAGGGTCAGAAAGTTGATCAAGACGATTTCCTTGTCCATTGCCACCTGCAACTATTGTTCCTTTACTATCACCAATTCCATATCGTCTTACTTCATGTTTTCCATAGTCAACAGCGTAGAGAGATCCATTCTCATCTATTGTCAAACCAATACAACATATATTTGACATGATTTTTTCTCCACTAGTACTATTTCGACGAGGCCATCGAATTATTCTTTTATTGGAATAATCAGAGATAATGAGACTATCTGTCTTTTTATCGACAATTACATCGTATGGATTGTTTAACTGATGAGCTCCCTTGCCCGAACCATTTCCGCCAGCAACCACTCGACCACTTGTCGCACCATATTTCCATTCCATAATGCGGTGATTTTCTTGATCAGCGATATAAATATTTTGACTATCATCGACAAACAAACCACGTGGATTAGAGAGCTGATTAACTCCATTGCCTTGTCCATTACCTCCAGCCACAGTAAGGCCATTTTGTATCCATTTTGCATTCGAATAAATATTAGTAGAACTTGAACGTAACGGTGCTGAAATGGACACAAAAATATGAAGTAGAAATGAGTCTGTCATTTGTTTTGAAAAGCAGTTAGTAGAATGACTCTTTCCTTCCTTGGCACAATAAAGAATTATTTGAAAATTTTTTTTCAATTGCAAACAAATTTAATGTTGATCATCTGTATAGTTTTTATTTTCTCCTAGACCAATCACTTTTTTTTTACAAAAAAGAATGTTTCGACATTGATGGTAATGTCTCTTTTGTTTTTTTCATCTAGAGAACAAAAGTCGATAATATAAGAAATGCAGAATTTATGATCGATTTTGAACTGGAATAACAATAGCCGTTTTGTTCAAATCAATAATGGAAGTATGTTCAACACAAAACTATTCAAAAACTTAATTGTTTCAATCTTTTTATCTAGAATTAAAATTGTTCTCGCCAAATGAAATCATTTCGATAATTGATTAAGATATATTGATTTTTTTTCTGTATCAGAGTTCGTCATGCGACACTTTTTTTCACCCCGCAGTATCCTCACGGCATATAAGCTGACAAGAGAACATTCTTCTGTGTTTGATCGCTTTTTACTTAATACTATGTACATCACACTCACCACCATGAGTTATGTATCTACTGAAAGAAGTTCGTACTACTAGCTTTGCGATGCGAAGGTATTGAACTTTTATTTAATATTTTATCAAAACTCTGTGGTCGCTCTCGAGTCACTAAAAATTGGAATTATCAATTTCGACTTGAAACTTTGTGCAAATAAAGATCTCATTACGAATAGTTTATAATGAAAATTTCAATTATTTTGGTTGCTTCTCTCATGAAATATAAATATTCAAAGATTGACCTATGTATATGACCAATGCATCATATCTCAGGATAGAAGCAACAAATAAGATTCAAACTTTCGTCATAAACTACTCTAATTGAGATCTTCATTTATGCAAAATTTCGATTTTTGAGTGACCTCAAGGAGACTATAAAGTTTTGATAAAACACACAATAAAAATTCTATATCTCGATATCGCAAAGCTACGAGTATGAACGTTTTTCAGCATATGCATAACTCATTATGTTGAACGTAATGCATATTGTCTCGACTTAGAAACGATCAGACACCTGAGAATGTTTCCTCCACATGGAGTTCACTACGAAATGGGTTGTTAACCTAATGAAAAATGTTGTTCTTATTCATATTCTCAACGTTCATACCTTTTTTTGGTATAATTTCAAATTTTAATTATTAAAAATTGGCAAATATTTTAAATCGATCAAAAAGAAATTGAAAGAAAACACTGGACAATAAAGACGATTAATCTTGTAGACTAAGAATCAGATTATAATCTAATAAAAATAGTATCATTTTGATTTATTCTTGATGAAATAATATTGTTTTTAATTCAATATCTTACCTTGTAGTATATTAATATAAAAACAAAAAAATTGTCTATAAAAAACAGGGATTCTTTATGAGTAAATATCATCACATTTAAATGATTCAAAGTTTGTCATCACTCTTTAGCAATTATTCTTATAATATATTGAAAACTTTAGCTAGCACTAATGTTGTTGTATTGAGATATTGGATTTTCAAAATTAGTCAACTGTTACATGGAAATATAACAAATTCAATTTCTAAATTCAACACCTGGAATATCAGAACATACGTTCTGATTTAAACTTTCAAAATCTTTTAAAATTTATTTTACCTATTTATGGGCAAAATATTCTTGTTTTTTCAGAATTGTTTTGTTCAAGATGTAAATTAAAAAACTCGATCGGTGTCGAAATTTATGCTAACGTGAGTTTAAATCTGATCGAGTTAAAAGTTTGAATATACTTCGTTTTCAATTAAATTGAGTTACGGGTTAAATTTAATCAAAATAAAAAGCTAGTTATTGCAGTTTCTTTGAGACTGAAATGTCGAACTCACATGTCTTCTTTAGCTTTATTATAGAAATACAAAATAGTCACAATGAAAATTTTCTAAACGACGATAGTTTGTTTCCAACGATAAACGATTGTCAACAAATACTCTGCTTTTTATATTTCTACATTTTGAACAAAAGTTTTCTTTGTTTTTCGGTTAGAAAAAAATAAGAAGTAGAATCAAATCTCATATTCATTGGAAGACTTTCAAAAAAGAAACTAATCAATTTTCGTTCTTCTGACATATCAGAAAACATAAATTTCAAACTACCTTGCTGCCATTTATCAATCGATACTTGTTGAAGAATATTAGCAATAGATTCTTGCAAATGGTCGATTCCTTCGATACGATATTCAGTTTTAATAGGAAGTTTCAGTTTGTTTAATTCTTGTGTAGACATTTTTAAGTAGTCGATTGTTTTTCGATGATCTTGTAACAACTTCGAATAATCGTTGCCCGAGATGCTACGTTCAAAGTCTCTGTTATGCATACTTAATTCTTCTTGTTGGTTCTTCAGTTGAGTATGAAAGTTTTCAATTAGATCATTATTTTGTTTTTCAATAGCATGAATCTTTTGTTTTAGATGATTCTCACAGTTATTGATCAGCGAACGTATGAAATCAAAAGCTTTTGTAATCTCTTCTATAGTAGCATTTTCATTCGAAGTCTTTATTTCCACCGCTTGTTTCATAGATTGATCTAAAGAGAAGTTTGTTTTTGTAAACCAATCTTTTATCTAAATGATAGATAAAATGGAATTCATGAAAATAGAATTCAATCCTGACCTCTTTTGCTTTATCTTGCACTATATCAGTTATTAAATTGCGTGCATGACTGGCATGCTGAAGTACAATACAGTCACGACAAATGAGTTCCGTACAAGTTTGACACCAAAATTTAAGTTTCTCATCAGGATGTTGATTACATGGAACAAATACTGCTGGCTTCTGATGGATTGATACTGATGCATGCATTTTTAAAATAGGCTGAGTATGAACCAGTTTGTAACATGCTGAACAATAACTAGTTTCACACTTGTTACACCAAAGATCAGCTTCTGCTGATTGACAATTGGAACATATTATTTCAGCTACAACAAAAATAATTGACGATACTGCGTTATATATAAAGATTCGTCTGTAAAGACAAGGGAACAAAGCGTAATAATTTGTTCAGATCAATAATCTGGGTAACAAATTACCGAGGTCTAATAGGATATTTAGGTGAATGAAGGATTAATTAAGTAGAAGTATGTCACAAAGAACAACACAGACATTCTTTTATATGTCGATTGATATTGTTCAATAGTTGATGGTAGAATTGCAACTGTTTCATTGATGATTGGATTGACTGATAATGAATCAATTTGAATGTGATAACCATCGGAAAAAATCTTCATATGTAGGTTTTGTTTTCTATTAAGTTATTTATCTTACCGTGTCTTTTTCTCTTCGATCTATTGAGATGCAAGCGAAAGCTCCTCAGAAAATCTACATAGTTGTCTTGAGTCTTACATTCTTTAAAATGAAACAGATGGAAGGAAGACCTTTTACATGAATGTGACTGAGAAGCTTCCAAAAATTTTCGTGAATTCTTCACATAGTGTGCTATACCATATATCACAATATTGCATATATTCGAAAATCAGAAAGGATCAAAGTTGATTCTATAATTCCAGATTCGAATCATCTGCCATCAATAGTTGATCATACAATAACGAAGAGCGTGTGTCAGAGATGTACACTGCGCAGTGGAAGAACTTTTGAAAGCGTGGCAGATGCGGCCGCTCCGCACTTTTCTTTACTCCAATATTGATAAATCATGGCATTATTCGGATTATATGAAAGAGGGCCCCAAATAATCCCTATCAACCCGAACAACGTTATGTTTTGGCCTTACAATCGAAGAGAAAATTTGTCTATAGATTTGATTGATCGACAGCTTCTGTCTATCAGTCAATCAAATATCAGGAAGGTTGTTCTCTTCTACTGTAAGGACAAAACATAATATTTCTTGGGCCAAATGGTGGGTTCTTGGGATTCTTCTTTATATTATATAACTCTAAACAACTGCTTCCTTTGTACTTAGAGCAGTGAAGAAAACAAGAGGAAAAGGCTGATTGCCAGATCAGAGAGCAAGGTAATATAATGATTTGGAGTAAATTATGATAGCGTCAAACTGCTATTTATTGTTACTTACATGATGATTGTGATTCAGCATAGTATGTTGCCATGAGGATTAGTTAATAAAGAACACGAATACTGTGTAATCTAGAATTAGAAGACATAAGATAATCATTTTAGCCGTATGCAGATCAGACTCATAGTCTAACTTGTATGTTCTTCCTGTTTGAGAGCATTTTCTTAACAAAGTCCTCAAGACCTGACCTCCATTTGGCACAAAGTCAGCTATGGACTCTGCTGAAACGCTTCTTCCGAGCCTCCATTGACGTTTTCCCGTAAGTCGCAATTCAAAAAGCAGATTCTATTAGATAACTCTACCATCTACCATAGTTTAGAATCCTATGACTCTTATTTAAAGTAAAAGTTACATGCTCCGGTCGCTTCATTTCTTTTGTTATTCGATGTGTTTTGTTGTCCACTACCATGTATCTTACCATGAAGGTTTACTTGATTCGTTTCTCCTCTCTGGGTTTCATCATATTTGGAGCTTTTCGCATGCAATACTTTGTGGAAGCAGCAGCCTAATTCGACTTTAAATATAAATGAAGATTCAAAAACATACATAGCACTACTTCCAGCAGAAGATTTAGTTTTTGCTTCCCACAACTACAGTTCCTATCGATATATCTCTGTATATATACATATACTGTCCAGTAAGAATAGAAATAGTTTTAGTTTTATTTTGGTCTAGTTATAATTTATATAAATAAAAGATATTATAACTGGACTAAACTGCAATTAAAAGTATGTCTATTCTTACAGGATACTGTATATCTATATTTATATTTATACGAATTACAAATGTAGATAATTAATACTAAACTTGTTTCTTTTCTTACTCGACTATTAATATATACATACCCTAGTGAAGGTACTCATAGGCGAGTACTCAAAAAGTACTCACGCTAGAAAATGTCACGAGTACTCATAGGTTTTGAGTACTCAACAGCCGTACTCATGCTAGAATCTGAATATCTGAGTACGACGATCGAGTACTCGCTGTGTAATATTAAGTGTTTGGTGAGTACTCCTATCTAGTTTCTGTGTACTCTGCTCGCCTAATGTAAAATACTCATAAGCATATCTTTTGGTTAGTACCGTTGTACTACATCAATTTTTATTTAATATTAGAATATTACAAAAACCACAACCGTACACAATGAAAATTTGAGTAAAATGGTCGAAATGAGAACCACAACTTTGACATTAGCTTCACATATTTTAGCGTAAAGAATATGGCCATAGCAATCTTCATCATTAGTGAAGAAAGTTAAATTTTTTCTTTGGTTTTCTACAATAAAAATACGATTTTATTGATTCTTTTCTTTCCTCTTTCAAAAAATAAATAAAATCGTATTTCATTATGTAAAAAAAAATAGAAAATAGTTAATTATTTTCTCTAATAATGAAAATTTCTTTAGCTATATCTTGAATACAGAGTACAATAAAACACGAATTAAGGGCAGTAAAATACAGTGAAGGAGAAAAAAAAATTAATCACTGATAATAAGAAATGTGATAGTAAATAAACGGACAGTATTGCTAGTTATACAAAAAATTTAAACAGATATTTTTACATTCGTAACTATCTACATTTATGCGGGAATCCACAAAAAAATAAATACAGAATAAAATTGTTTGTCGGTAGTGTATTCATGCATCTTCTTGTTTTAAAATTGCGATCGATTTATAATAAAAGTCATTAGTCGTCTTCCTTTGCATAGCATTTGATAGTCAGTTTGAAAAACTATATTTTAACGGAAGATTTTTTATCTAAATTTACAAAATAAAATTAAAGCGAATCTACATTCATATGTTTAAAAAAATTCAATCTCACCTAAGTTAACAAATGAAAACGAAAACTCGTTTTTTCTCTTTCTGAACATCACCATTTATCTTAGTCGTATAGATGACTCATCAAAATGAATAGAGGATCGAGTAAATAAGTCAATAAAACAATTTTTCTCGGGCTTTCATTTTACTGCATCATTTTCTTTTATTATATAATTTCAATTTATTTTTCTATATACTAGTGCATAAGTGTTTTATTAAACGGTCTGCGAAAAACGACTATGAGTACTAAACTGAGTACTGATATATCTGCCTACGAGTACTCATTAGAGTACACGAAGAGTATACATACACATCAAATTCCTCGAGTACTCGTGCGAGTAATATGAGTACTCACGCTGGAAAGTCGTACTCGCTTGATGAGTATTTTCACTAGGGTATCTGAATTATAAGTAGGAGTGGATAAAAGTTGTATACTGCGATGAATTATTATTTGGTAGTCAATTTCTAGTTGCAGTTTTGTGATTTGTTTTCGAAGTGATATCAAGCAGTTGAGATCTATTTATATTCGAAGTCGGATTAGACATCTCTTACGGTTTAGATTTTGCGACGCGTTGATACCATTTACTTTGTAATATGTTTCAATGAATGTGGATAGTTACATACATGAACGAATTCACTTCCTTTTAACTTTTAAATGTGACCAATTTGAAAGTTTAAACTATTGGTTAGCAGGCGTTCCTCAAAAGACTTCAATACGTGTTAAAACAGCAAGTTTTGATGAATAGAATAGATTTATTTTTTTCTACTATTTATAAAAAGATGAAATAAAATGATCATTGAATATAATTGACTACTGCAATAGCTTATTAACAGGAGTTGTTAATAGTCTTAGATGAAAACTTGAAACGAACAAAATAGTCAGTGCTCATGAATATTTAGAAGGGAAAACATATGGAAGAGTAGGATGGCGCAAGAGAAAATAATCACTGACGGATAAGGAAATTTATTGGAAAAACAAAAAGTCATGCTACTACAAGGCTTAAGAGTGTACATATAAGTCAGGAGAAGACCAAGAACCTCATCGACTTACTTCCTTTTTTCTTTATTGTGTGAAATTCACATATATTTTCGAAGAAGATAGTGAGTGTAAGTTTAAGAGAGAGATTTTTCGGCTCCCCGCTTTCCTCTCCATTGCAGACATTAATTATTATCCAGCGTTTGCTAATTAGACACTGCGCTAATTTGACTCTGTTTCCTCCATATTTTTGTCACAAAGAGTACAAAAATACGAGAACTACTCATTGCAGCCATTGGCAACAGGCGCATGGCTGCATTGCATAGATTTGTAGCCGTTGTGTGGCTGTATTACAGATATTAGCAATAAGGGTTGCTTTCTACCGATCGATTGTTTTCAAAGCCAAGTAAAATATACGACAGATTCTACATTTTACGTATTATTTGCTAATGGAATTGGGCTAAAAGTTATATGTAAGTCCCATATTTTAGCTTCGAAGGGGCTGCGTTAATAAGGTTTTTTTCAATAGAATTCGATTTATGGGCAAAGGTCGCCCATGATTCTTTAACTTCATTGATTGTGTCTGTGTCAAGAACTAAAAATGGTTAAAAAAAGAGACAGTATTCGACTCGGATCCAATCACGAAAAAAATAATGTGGAAATTCGGATGAACCTGTAGTCTAACTATGTTGCACATATCAAAGTATTGTACATGCTTTTTTCATTTAAAAGTTCTATTAGAGTACGTAGGAAATCTTCGTAGGACAAGAAGTTGAGTATCGCATGATCTTTTTTTCTAATTACTTCACTGGCTTTTCTTTATTGACATCGAACAAGGACTCATAGAGAGCATTGTTTGTCCAATTGTGACATAGAAATTTCAGCTAATATATATCAGAAAAGAAAGATAAATAAGAAAACATTCAAATCAAATAATCGTATTGTCATAACTAAGGATGTAATGGTGACGATCAGCCACCGGCATACTGTCACCACTTCAGCAGTCCAAGTCGATAACTAGAGATGAATTTTCAAGTATCATTAGTAAAACTAGTTATGTACCGATGAGACTCCATGGCAGAGCCGGTGCATCTTTAGTCACAAATGCGAAATCTTGATGAAATATCAAAGACACGCTATTTATCTTGAACTATAAAATGAAAAGAAGAAAAGACAATCGAGAAATTCATATTATCCAGAGAAAAAGACAAGTGCTCGATATCAGAGTTTAATTCACGTCGAGTCACAAAAAATTGATCCATGTTGGACATTGAGACGAAATATCCTTAATAGCAAAATCTATTCACGTTTTACACTCATACTCTTGATTCAGTTCTTTTCTGGAATGAGAGAGAGAGAGAGATCATTTCTGGATAGGACAATGATTCAACGACTAAGAGAAAAAAAAGCGTGAATCAATAAATCAAAAATAGTTGGATGCAACGAAAGCAGTGTCACAGAATGGATGATACATCTCTCTTCATGTTTTATACAGTCATTTTCATATATTTACCTTGTACAGCGACTCTTCGTTGTTAAGTGAAAGCTAAAACTAACTGTCTAGCTGCCTCTATATGTAACATGAAGGCTAAAAAATTCTCCTTTTTTGTTTGTAGTGCATTAAAAATAATTTTTTTGCAGAGAAAGGGAGAAACCGAAAGATGTTGGTAAAAGAAATGACGCTCACCTCCCCCGGGGGGAAGAATGAAACGAACGTACAGTTGAGAAAGACGTGGTAGAACTGATTTTAGTGGTTGTCTATGAATGATTGAAAAAGAGCAGCACATGCGAGAATGTTTAAATGAGAAATCATCAAGAAAAACAGCTTTAAATCTTTAAATAGTGTGTTCTTTCGCCTCTCTGTAGTCATTACTGTCTAACCGGCTTCCAACTCTCTGGGCTTCTTAAGTCACAACCAAATACGGAAGTTGTATTGTAATATTTGATATCTCTTTTATAAATCATCAAGTTTGATCTAGACGATGTGGGTATAAATACTATTTTTACTTACATCATAACCAATCCCACTCGGCAGAAAATCTAACAGTGTCATTATGCATGAAGATTTATGTAAAGAGCTTCGTGAACAATCAAAGATTAAAGGTCAACGCATTCCACAGAAATCCATTTTTTTACTGCAATAGACTACTAATTGACTAAGCACTAAAATGTATCATTCAAAGAAAAAACTAGAAGGCTTGAAGTAATCAATACAAGCTAGTCAATGGATCTGTTAATGCTGTGAGTAGATGTGGAACAATCAATGGAAGTTAATCGAGTACATTTGCTTAGATCTGTACACGTACTATTAACATATAACTGATCCATATACGTTGATGCTCAGCTTTCAATATTTTTTGTTAGTATGCTACTATTATATGAAACAGTCGTTCCGAATGGCAAAAAAAATATTCACTTTTTATTTCACCTTGTCAAATCTATAATGCCATTTTTTTCACCACATTCAGCAAGACAAGATGACAAGCAATGTGTTCGTTCTTGTACTTTTACGACAATCAACATTGATTGTATTGCAAGTAGGGTGCAATTTTAGCAAATAATAACGCATACAAACACCTCTGGTCACATTAGACTAAACGAAACTCATTTTCTCTTCGTTACAGATATTCTTTGGAAAATGAACGCACCATTCGTTCGATGACCTTCAGGCTATTCGTCTCCATTTGAGACATTGCATAAAATTTCTGCAATACACAATCACAGAGATTGACAGACATCAAGATTTTCATATCTAAGGAATATATAATAATTGTATGGGTATTATAGAAGGACGTTCTAGGGAAAATAGAACAAAAATACTTCATTCGTATGAGAATTATGTAATACCGTCATTGTCCAAAATCTATCATGGTTACTTTAAAAATTCAGTTCATTCTATATATTTTAACTCTTTCTTGCCTTTGGCTAAAACTGATGATTCAGAAGGGTAATTCACGCAAGCACAGCAATCTTATGACTATTAATACATGCAAAAGAAGTTTGAATCAAATCCGTCAAATGTTAGTATATTAGATACGTAATGAATTCGTTATTCTTGTTATTTAGAAAAAAGTCTGAAAATGTCAACCATAACATTATGTATTCAGAGAACATCAAAAAATAGATTTTTATGATAAAGAGTAGTTTTAGACTGTTGATTTTAACTTGATGCAAAACCCATTTCTAAATATTTTATAATTTAATAGAATTAGATTTTTTTTCTAAAATGGTATTTATAGGGACTATAAGATCAAGAAAGTAGGGGCACGTGATTGTCGTAATGTGTTAGATAATATTTTCATTGACATAATACCAATCAAAGGCATATCAAATAATTCCGCATGCAAATAGATGAGAGAAACATGTACAGTGCTCATCGATCAGCCTGTTCAATAATAACCCATGGCTAAATCGAACAATCGGATTTTAGGCAAATGAGTAAGAACAATATTGTACATAAATTCATGATGCAACATTTTATGTGTTCAAAGTCAATGAAATAACCATTCGGGAAAAATAAGAAACAATATACAAAAAAGAATTGAACTATGGATCATGACTAAGAGTAGTTAATTTGATGGACACACTTAAGTTGAACGTGGTTAAATTCCTATTGAAATAATCTTTGCAAGAATAAAACAACATTTTTCTCTTGAAAATTTAGAGAGTCTTTATACGGTATTAGGCAAAAAACTGTTAGAGCAATACTTGCGGGGTTAAAATATGAAATACGAGGGAGTGGGTGAACAGTTGACTGAAATCCACACCCACATCACCCACACCCTCGATTATCTCTGTAACAATTGATTTCATCGTATTTACTGTAAATTATTTGCAATAATGTAGAGAAATTTTTAACTCATTAAATATACCTATGTCAACTAGAACCTATCACTAAACAATAAAATCGAAATTACGAAGAAGAAAAAATTTATTTTGGTAAACGTTTTTATCATCATATTAATTATATTCATGTTTTGTTCCTTTGATTTTATGATTTTAGTTGAAAGGAATAACCATCTTGTGTTTTCTTCTAACATTGATGTCTGCTGCTGTTGAAATCATGATTACAGCGGAGAACCACAAAAATACCAAACCATTATTAAACTACTATAAGGACTCAACTCTACAGAAACAATTTTAATAGCATGAGTATAGTTTATATTGAATAAAAAACAGCTTAATATAAAACGTTCGATGATCATTCTCATGTAAAGGTGTGGTTGTTAGTCAAGTTTAAGTGAATACCTACACTCTTGTTATTTTTTTTATCGTATTGTTTTAGGTGAAATGCTTCTATTTGACATAGTTGCGCACAGAATCACCATTTTTGGCGACAACCTATTCAGAATTTGTCGAAATTGAATGTAACTGCATCGTTTTTCTTGCAGTTTTAATTGAATTAATTAATACTTTGTTTTCAAATAAAACAAGTTTTGCATAAAATTTCGATGAAAACGCAAAGATTATTGTACATTTTACAGTGAATAAAGATATTTTCAACATATTTTTTACTGGATTGAAGTGTAAAACGTGATGGAACTGCTTTCATCATTTATGACCAAGTCGAACATCTCACAAAGTTTGCGTACTATAACAATTATGACTTGACATGATTTTTATCATTATCTCTATGAATATATGTGGCCTGATGACTTGAACAGATCAGCTTGGGTCTGTTTATTAGTTGTTTATGTTCTTCATTTTCATCTTATGTATTTTCTAAATTATCTCATGTATTTTAATTTAAAATTTTAATTTCACACATTTCTATCGATCAATTTCTTTGAACTCTATGAAAATATTGATCATTTATGCCTGTTTCTGCTATTTTTTTGTCATTTTTGAAAAACATCATCGGACATATTGATTATTGTATTATTTGATGCCATTCTTCTTCTTGACTGTGATTTAAACATTATCATCAATGAATGTCCAATTGAAAGCAGTATGGAAGATGATAATTGTCTTTTTTTCACTCTCTCCGAATTGTTTAGAATTTTTTCGATTGAATATAAAATAAATGATTTTTTTTTGCCAAAAAAGACGTTGCGAACGTCTTGTCATAAGTCATATCCTTGAAACCATCTGATGAATTTTATCGCCATCATGATAGATTTATACAACCAACACTTCACATAATGATTTCAATGAGTTAATGGTCGAAAAATTTGCTTTCGAAAGACAATGGTTTCAGTATTTGTTGTATTTGAGACAAAGAAGTCTTTTTCTTTTTACTTTGAGTTTTTTTTCTTTGTAGGAAGAAAAACGTGAGTTTCATTTGATTTTGCTTTGTCTTTTATTTGCACAACTCGTCACTTCTCACGACATGCCTTTCATATGAAGCAGCAAAGAAAATATTTCATCAAATTGCGAGTAAGAAATCTATATGTAGAAATGGCTAAGTCTACTGAATTCCTTCATCGTCTGTCGTATGAATGAAGCTTTATTTTAACTCAAAATTAAACTGAGGATCATTGTTTAACCCTTAAGATTGATGAATAAAAAAACATTAGCAATTATCAATTAATTTCATAGTATTAACGATTAACAAATCACTTAATACTTAACATCAAGTTTTTCTATTTACCACTTAATTCACATAAAATTAGGTTTTCATGAGTGTGTTAGGCGAATACCGTTTAGTTTCGAGTATTCCTCTACTGCAATAAGGATTCAACATGGTGTTGTTGGATCCATTTAAGAGAAAATTCATGCTTATCTTCTTCCTCCTGATTAGCTCGAACGTCACTATGTTTTCTCTTTGTAAGAGTATAGAAAATCTTGCTTAAATCTGATTAGCTAGAAGTTTCCTCATTTCAATTAATCTAATATCAGTAGAGTTTTTCTCCAGTCTTGTAAGGTGAAAGAGTAGTGTTGTTCAATCTGATCAGAGAGTTTATCAGAAGTTCTCTCTTAAGTGACTCGGTAATCACACTTTAAGTCCTTATTACGGCAAAGAAAAACTCGAAATTCAAATTATATTTGCCTAACACAAAAAATGAAGTCGTGATTATTGAACTTTTTTCATTAGTACTAAACTTAATTAAGTCGGGTGAAAAAGAAATGATTTATCTCTCGTTTGTTAGCTGACATTCGTCATCAAATAAAGCAAACACTTAAATCGATTAGTGACTATGAAAGCGAATCTTTGCTGTCTCTCACAGAAGCATGTTAATTATTAGAAAAAAAACTCACGATAAAGAATTCCAAAAAAAAAAACTTTTTAATTGCTAAAATGAATTCTAGAAAACCCGCAAATAGATTGATTGAAGACGAATCAACATTAATTTATTTGTACACAATCGTATCAAATATGCGTGAAAGTAATTTCAATGACGTTCTGAACCAAACATCGTGTTAGGCTAGTTAAACACTAGACAGTTTAACAAGAAGTTTCCAAAAATCTTGACTTCCATTATCCTCAAAGGAAAGAATGAATATGGTGAATGCTGAGTTCTTATATATCTTCAATCAGTATTCTCGAATATTCATTTTCATTGGATAAATTGTATAAGTAAACGTTGTTCTCTATTGACAGGAAAATTAGAAAACTCATTCGTACACATGCATATTTTAAAGACGAAGACGAAATTCAGATTACTTCCGGCACTTATTTTAAAGTAAGTGATCAATCGAATGCTGATCGAACTATTTGATCTTAGTCTTCTACAATTATCAAAAGCAGACAAATTGATCGTTGAATATGAAAAGTTTTTCCTTTTTTTCTTCACAACACATGAGAGTGAACCTATCTAGTAGTGTCATTTATATATAGGATTTTGTATTTTCATATAGTCTCTCGGTGATTTCTGTTTCAGTAGTAGAAACAAAAAGATATTTAGAAAATAAAATTCGTTCTCTGTATGATCAAATAGATCGAAATATGTTTCCTCAAAAAATATCTCATCATATTTTCACTAACAATTTTTGTCACCTTCAATCAAATAAATAAAGATGAAAACATCAACTTTTACATTGAAAAGATGGACAATAATCTGAACATTTCCAATTGACTATTGTATCGCTATGATCGAACTGGTTATAGAACTATAGATAAAACTTTCGAATATTTCTCCAACATGAAAAGAAACGTTTGTTTTTCAATTTATCTACCTTAAATCAAATGGCTAGTCGACCCCATATGAGTATTTTTTTTAATATCTACTTTTATGGTGATGATAAATGTGAAATACGCAATGCAATTATTGTTTTTTGAACGTACAAATCCAAAGAACTTTTCATTGGTTCATTCATGTCTTGTCAATTATTGTTAAATTAAATAATCCTCGATACAAGTATACAAGAAAATTCATAAAAAAAAGAATATTGAATAAATCACTTAAAATTATTTCTTTATAAATATTTATTATGAATTTATTTTAGATCGAGATTATTCGAAGTATTCTCATAATAAACTATATAACTCGACTGATTTTCTGCTAAGAGCAATGACGACAGTCAATGCATCAAATTTATGTTCAATCTGCAATAAATCATCAGTTAAATACATTTGTATTGGATGTAAAAAAAATTTTTGTTCGAAAGATTTCGAAGAACATGAACAACAACTATCAATAAAATTCGATAATGAAATAGTGAGATCTCACAATGAACTTCTTGAACAAATTCAAAAGTTAGAAAAATCAAATTATTTATCATTGAATCTTTTTGCTCAAATTGAACAATGGAAAAAAACAACAATCAATAAAATAGAAAACGTAGCAGAAAGAGCTCATCATGAACTTATCGAACTAATTGATAAACAAAGAATGAAAATAACAAAACAACTTGAATCAATTACAAAAGATATTCGTTCCTGTCAAGAAGAAGAAATTTTTCTTGAAAATGATATTGATCGATTGAAACAAAAGATCAATGAAATTCAACAAAAACTTGAACAATTTATTCGAAAACATACAAATATAAGCATCATTGTTGATAATGATCAAATTGATTGGAATCGACTCATCTATTTCAAAGAAAAACAACCAAACTGTGAGTATATTGAACTAAAAAATATAGAAGAAAACAAATTTTTCAATGAATCCATTCAATTTAATTCATTTATAGATTAGAGTTATTTCAAGAGACACACAATGTTCAGAAAATAAAAAGAATAAAATATCATTCGAAATTATTTTTTTTTCATTCGAAATGAAACACATTCAACTTTTTGAAATTTCATCTCGGATTCTCATAGAAAACGTTTCTAGAAATAGCATAGAATTTCATTTTAGAAAAGAGTTTAACTATCAATCATTTGATGTTACGAGACTCTGACTATTCATATCAAAGCTCATATTTACCTTCTACTAAAGATAGACTTGACTTCTATCTTCTATTCATGGATTTCACTTTTTTTTGTTTGTTCTCAATCGATATCTGAAATCTGAATAAGCAAGTATATCAATGAATCCAACAAATAGAAATTCTTTTCGGAAGTTTAATAAATACTAAAACAAGAATGATTTCAGAAGATTTCCATAAATCTATATGATTTTTATTCGTCTCAAAATAAATTCATCAGTGCATTATTGAATGACAAACGACGGAACAACAAATTCAACGTTTCTATGAGAATCGAATATTTGAGTCATTACAATTTTTGATGCAACAGGTAGAACATGTTCTCGTTTGAATGATAAGATCTTTAAAACGATGTGAGACAATGTTCAAAAATCTCGATTGAATATTGTTCAGTATATTTTCTGTTGTATTTAATTAAATTCGATAGATTATTGATTGTATGGTGTTCATTGACTGAAATGAGAATCATTTTTTTTTCTGAATTAGAATAGGATACAAAAACATGTTTACTGACAAATTATTTTAAGTGTCATTCGAAGTACGAATTGAATAATACTATACAATCATGTACTATTAGGAAAAGATGACAGTTTTATAATGAGTTCAACTATTGATATTATCATTTGACCGTAGGATTTCTCATGCTGTATGATCTCATTCTGGAATTGCATTAAGATGAAACGTTGAGCACCAAAATTTTTCGTCTAAACTCTTCACTGTTGATAGAGAACTAATAGGAAACTGTGAAATAACTTTCCATATCTACACATAATGATTAATTTTTATTGAGTGTTCTCTTCTCAGCAGCTTACCTATGATTTGTCTTTTTCTTTTGAATAGAAAAATAGTCATTAAACATAGTGAAATATTTGATGAATGTTATGCAATACGTATTATGAGAACAAAGTTACAGTGATATATCCGATTTGAAATAGTTTGATTTTTGACTGAATATCAATGAGTATACTGTCCGTTTTCACTTTGAGAGACAATGATATATCTTGAGAAATTTGATTCACCTCTTTCGAAAAATAAAATGCTTCCAAAAATCGATTCTTCTTTCTGATGCAATAATTTGAGACAACTTAAAATATCATGGGAACTCTAAGATAAATCTTTGACAACATTTGTTTCTGTACTTTAATCAGATTGAGCATTATGAAGTTTCCTCAATTTAGAATATTCTCATGACGAATGCTTCGAGACGATATTAGAAAAGGGTACTGAATGAGAATGACGAAGAATAGGATGGATGTGTATCCGAAAAGTGAAAAAGAAGAAAATAAATGCGAATCTTTGAAATATCATTCAGATTAGTGAATTCTTATAAGTTCTTTTCAGTGTTTCGCCAGATTAATTCGTTTCTTTTTACGCTACACTTGAGTCTTTCAACAGGAATCATCAAAACATTTGAGTTTGAATGTAAAGATGAGCACTATTTGTTGAGTTTTGAATGAATCACAAGTGACACAGAGTTGCATTTCAAGAGAGCTTTCTAAACGTCGAACATTCGTACGATTCTTTTGACCTTTTAATTGGAACAATTGAAAGACGGTACGAAGATGCTAATGATTGTTTGGTTATGCATTTTGACTTAGACAAGAAGTGATTTCTTTCAGTTTTGATGACTGGAACTGCATTCGTGTTCTATATAATAAAATCGAGAGCTTGAGGGAATCGAAGGAAAATAAGAAAATCATTTGAAATTTACAAGTTCTTTTAAGTTAATCTCAACAATAACGTAAATTCAGAGTTGATATACATCGAAATAAAACGGTGTTTTGATTTCGAATGATGAGTTGATCGATATTTATTAAATATTTTTAAATCAAAACTTTCAACGGTCACATAGAGAAGCAAACATTTTCTTTCTTTCAAAAATCACAACCAAATAAAAATATATATATATTCGAAAGAAATAGAAAAATTTTCTTTTAAAGATAATTGTGAGAAAATTAAAGTTCGATTTTTTTCCTTCTCAACTGACATTCAATTAAAAGTGAAAAAAGGTATTATTCTAACAGTTTGTTGTGAACTTTCTTTGTTTGAGTGCATTATTAATCTCGACTTTTCCGAAAATAAATATTTCTATCAAATATTTATTTCAACAAACTATTGTTGCATCTTTGAAGTTCTAAATGATCAGAAAAAGTTGACAACATGTTTCTCAATTATTTGGTCACATTTCAAAAATTCATCAGATTGATTTTACGAAAATCGAACTGAATAACACTTTATTAAGTGTTGCTTACCGTGTCAATTGAATATATATTCCTAACCACATTTTCTTATTTTACTATTGAAATCGTATCGAGAGTTCTCGACGTGAATTTCATTTTACATCTAGTATTGATGATATTCAGTTGATTTCCTTTCTTTGAAAAATTATTGAAACGAAAAGTCCAATTGTATCCATGTCAAAAGAACAATTATTGACAAGTATTTAAAATGATCGATCGATTTAGATAGAAACTTGATAGTTATTTCCACGTCATACAACTATTTTGAACAATTATCTATTCAAAAATGAGGACACTGTCAAATTTTCTTCACCGAAATTAATGATTCATCATGGCACTTTGCTGTCAACGCTTGTTTGAAAGGTGAAAAGCCTTTCGACAATAGTGAGATGAATAGAGAGTTCGACTTTGAATTTGAATATTTTTCTCTATTCAAGATAAAAAAAATAAAGAGATTATTATTGAGGCGTTGCTCCATACGACAATTGAGTAAAACTGATCTTTCTCTTTCTATATATTTATCAAATCTCTTTATTGAAAATATCGCTTTTCATCGAGTTACATTGATCCAATGTCAATGAGATGAAATGTGTTTTGTCTTAGCACCATTACTACGCAGTGCAAATCTGAGTGCTAATGCAAAATGGATACGAAATGGTGTCACTGTAGCTGGAGGAAATGAAGGAGGCGATGAAATGAGCCAACTCTACTATCCGTGGGGTCTGTGTGTTGATGATGATCAAACTATCTACATTTCTGACCATAACAATCATCGTATTGTGCAATGGAAATGTGGTGCTACAACCGGTCGAATTGTAGCTGGTGGAAATGGACAAGGAAATCGTTCTGATCAGTTAAACGGTCCATATGATATCATGATCGATAAAGAAGGAAATAGTCTTATTATTTGTGATTATGGCAACAAAAGAGTAGTTCGATGGCCTCGTCAATTTGCTACAAATGGAGAAACGATCATCTCAGATGTTGCATGTATTGGTTTGACAATAGATGATGATGGGTTTCTCTATATTGTTGATAACGATAAACATGAAGTTAGAAGATATCAAACAGGAGAAAGTCAAGGAACAGTAGTTGCAGGTGGAAATGGACCAGGAAATGGACTCGATCAGTTGAATTGTCCGAGATACGTATTCGTCGATCGAGATCATACAGTCTACGTATCGGATATGATAAATCATCGTGTGATGAAGTGGATAGAAGGTTCAAAACAAGGCATTGTTGTAGCTGGCGGTCAAGGTCAAGGAAATAAACTGACACAGCTATCAAATCCTTATGGAATTGTTGTGGATCAATCAAGTAGCGTGTATATAGCTGATTATTCGAATCATCGAATAATGCGTTGGACTCAAGAAGCTACACAAGGAAATATCATGATTGGTGGAAATGGTTCTGGAAATCAATCGAATCAAATCTTTGGTCCCATCGGTCTATCATTTGATCAAGAGGGCAATCTCTACGTGAGTGATAATGGAAACCATCGAGTACAAAAATTTAACATTGATCGACATTGATGATTTCTGAAAATTGACATTGCTTTAACGCTCTCATCATAATTTTAAACAAAAGATCGAATAATAAGGTCATTTTTTGGTCAATTCCTATCAAAGATTTCTTTTCTAGCTATTCTGACATTGTCTAGAAAAAAAAAACCTTTTCTGGTTTTCTGTCATGTAAAAATAACAAAATTCATTGTATCAAGGTATTAAAAACCACCAACGAAAGAGATATGTACCGTTTTCAAACGTTGACAATTATTAAGAAGAGAAAAGATCTTATGCTCATAATCGTTGTTGAAGATATGAAGGACAATAATAATAAAATATCGTGTCGAATGTGCTTTAAAAAATTGAGAAAGGGCTACTTCATTGCAAAATATAATGTCTGCTCACATTATGAGTTGAAGAACGATTTGTAATACGCGATTACCAGTCAACTGTATTTGATTTTTTCACCCGACACATATAGAATTCTATTGAATCGAGGGTGTGGGTGGGTGTTGATGAAGAGATAGAGAACACGATAACCCACACCCCACCCGCCCACACCACCCACACCCACACACACGCCCCTGTTGATCAGTCTTCTTCAGATATTCATATTCAGTCACATGAGATGTGAGACAATCAAAAAGACTTGTCCAATCGCAACCGAGTAAAAAATATTCACACTGAACCAGTCGTTTTGGACATCCTTTTGATTAATGATGTTTGGTATCGTAACGAGGACCTATGAACAAGCAATGAGTATGGGTTGTTTGTAAATTTGAAATGATTTTTTCCTCTGCAAGATTTCGGATGCAATTCGTTTTCAAAATTCAACATCGACAAGTTGGACAAAGTATTTGTTCATTTTCGAGCTTAGAATCGGTCGAGACATTATGAAAACAAGCGAAACACATAAAATGACCATTGACACATTGAAACATATGTAATTTGAAAATGTCTAAACAAATACAACACAATAAAATCGATACAATACGATCTGAAAATGAATGAGATCTGTGACCGGAGATCGTTCTACTTTATTTTTGATGAAGGTTCGTCAATTTCATTGGTTATACAATCTATTCTGGAAATATCCTTTTCATATACATATCAGACATGATGTCTGTTACTTCGACTGATCCACTTAATTTTACCATATTGTCCAGTAACTATCGTGATAAATGGTGTGTTAGAAAATAATACAAGCAGTTATTAATAGTACTTGTTTTGATATGAAAGCAAAATCGCAATTATTCAAGAAAAAAAATTCTAGTTAGATTTCTATGTATGTAATGTCAATGTTATTTCAACAGACATACATAACGCAAGAACGAAATGGTGATGCGATGTGGTAATCGTATACTGTATTATCATTATTATTTTCTTTTTTTTTTAGGTAAATTTCATTTTGCGATGCACTGGTATGATTGAATCGTGAATGAAAATGTCCGAATGATGACAAACGATCTTGCATCTTCGTGTTGATTTTTTCTGTGTTTGCAATGAATAACAGTACTCACATCTCACCCGTTTTTAGTTGTTCTCATTGTTAAATTTCCCTCTTCACATTCTCCTTGCTTTTCTTAACATCATTTTAAACTTCTGAATAGAACGAGAGTGTGAATCTACACATCATAAAAAGAAATAGTACTTCTTATCATCTTCTTAGAAAAAACAATTTCAAACAGTAACAATTAACGAAAATAGAAAGTTCTATGTAAAATGGATCATAGAACATAAATTGAACTGTTTTGCTCGAATAAAGTTGGTTCAAAAATGTGGACTGTGAGCGACGATGAAGATTAAGACTTTTTGGTGCTTCGTCGACGATGAAACAGAGAAAGAAGAGAAGCGAAGAAGTAAAAGAGGATGCCCATAAGAACGCATACAATGAGTAATGTAGGAAAATGTTTCGAATTTTTATCCATCACAATACCTAAAAAGAAAGTTTCAAGACATTTTAATTTGAAAACAAAATATTGATTAACTCACCAGCTAATTTTTGAAAGACCAATCCTCCGAGTGAGGCGCTGCACAAAAATACACTGAGTAGTAATGGAGTGACATTCAATCGTTGATTGATGAAAGCGAATGATAGAGGGAAAAGTGGAGAGAAAACTATACCAGTGAGTGAGCCAAGAATAAACAAACTGTACACAGACAATCCGATTGTCCATACATAAATTATCCATATTATGCCCAATGCTAATCCACCAATCCAGAGTGTAATGGATGCTACGTCAACTGATACAAACAGTGTTACAACAGCACAAATCAAACGCCCAAACTAAAGAAAAATCTGTTCTCACCATACTGATCCAAGAACTAAAAAGCTAACTCACTGAATACGAAAGCCAGTACAAAATCATACCTACAGAGGCAGCTCTCGTTGAAATTTGAAATTGTGCCGAATTAAGATAAGAAAAAAAGAATTTACCAAATGTTTGATCGAGAGCGGTAACGAAAAATACGTAAGCAGCCCATAGAATGGGCATGACTATGCTATAATAAGAACCACCAGAGTTACGTTTTTGAGGCGAATTTTCTGAATCATCAGGTCGAACTTCGTCAACAGGTGTCGTGTTCACGACACTATAATTGACTTGTTTAATCTGAAGTGTTTGACGTCGCGTTCGATGTTCACAAATGGCAAAGATCAAATGGCCAATGGCTATCAGTAAGCAAAGACCCGCTGCAATTGAATATGGAATCTTGATATTTGTTGAAGACGAAAATGAGAGATTTCTTATTGTAGAACTGATATTTGAATTGGATAATTCATGCTGCTGTCTTTTACCGAGAAATCGACCTACGAGAACATTTGCTAATGCAGCACCAAAACCAAAGCCCAAGTGAACTGTATTCAATGGAGTTGATGCATGCTCATCCCACATAGCCAATATAAGGGTTGTGCCTCCTAAAACAAATGTTGTTTAATATTTGCTGATTTTTAAATCATTCAGAAAATTGACCATTATCGGTGAGTCCTTGAGAGATTCCTTGACAGAAAAACAAAGTTGACAAAACCAATAATGAGCGAATATATGGAGTGACCAAAACGACTAAAAATTATTAAATGAACGAGTGACAAAACATTCAATTTTACTGACCAACGGATGGGATAAAAAATCCGACAGCAAGAAAAACTTCGGGATAGCGTTTAACCATTGTTTTCATAGCACCTCCAACTATATTTCCAGTTATGTATCCACCACTACGAGCAACTAAAACAGTGCTGATTCCAGTGAAAGCTACATCTATCTGCAAAGCCAATATTTTTAAAGTTGGACCAACTAGTTCCCCATGAATTCCCTATTATCAATCAACAAATCTTGTAGATGAAGCAGCATTTGCAAGATAACTAACCAGAACAATCCAAGATGCTACCAAAAAACCTGTTTTGAGCAATTCCCAAGGTCGAGAAGTGTATATTTGTAGACCTGTTTTCTTTTTCGTATTGACTTCAATGCCCTCTAGTGAAGCCATTGATCTTCTTCTTCTTTATTGACTAGCAATCGATGATAATGCAAAATAGAAAAATAAAATTCATGTGATATTTAACTTTCAATGTTAATGTGAGATAACTATAGCTGATTAGTAAAAAATCGAGAAGAATGTCACCCAAGCTAATGAAAGAATTCTATGGCGCAAAGTAGATTGTGTCTTTTTTCAAAAGTCCATGATGACTCTTGTCGAGCAATACTACATAGAGGAATCAATATTCATAAGAAAAGGGACATACTCACAGATGTAATATGATCGAGTAACTTGCCTTATTATAAAAATAAAAAGAATGAAAGAACTATTAACAGATAAATGCTTCAAAATTCACTCGTTTTTTTCCACTGATACGTATACATGTGCATCACTGTCATAGTTTGTTTCTTATCTATTTTATGGTTTCATTTAACAGTAAAGATTTGAAAAGATAACTCAACTTCTTTAGTAAAGTATTCTATCTATCATGTTTTTAAACTCATAACCACAGCAGACCTATTTTCTTTATTTTTCGTATGTCATCTCGATCAATAACAATACAAAATCAATGTACTTCTGCGATAATACCTTCTCTATGCAAATGAATAGACTCAAAAGTAAAAACAGCTCACATCATCAAATGACAATAAAATTAGTCCTTTCCTTTGTATGTGCACGTTGGTCGTAAAAGTTGTATGCCCTTTGTGAGGATTCGCATTCACATTCATATCTGCAGAAAGAAAATTAATAATGAGAACGTTTCTCGTTGCGAATGATGCTTTTGATCAAAACCGAACAAATTTTTTATTTACTTATAGTTCATTTATTAGCAACAGAAAAATTTGTATGAATTCGTGATTTCGACAGGTATAGAGTATGGGTTGATTGCAAATTAAAACTAATATCTTTGCATACATTTTTAACCAATATAATTAAATCTAGCTTCTTACAAGATGAAAATCATTTTACTTAAGCCCTAAAAACAAAAATATCCTATTATTTATAGATTGAAATATATAAGAATTAGGATGTTTCCGATTGTAAATGATGTTTCAGGAATAACGCAATGCACTTTTAGACATCGATCGTTTCATTCAAAGTCAGAAAAAGACATTCTATATGAATAATGTTTATGCTGAAAGATATTATAAAAGGGTACAAATTATATATTTTATATTGTAGCTTTTTGATAATTTTTGTTCGATTGAGTCTTTTATCGGATTTATATTTACGAAAATTAAACTTGAGTTATTCTTATTTCAAAGCTCGATTATTTTTCAATCCACCATATAAACAATATGGTTCCATATATGGTTTATATGAAGAAACTCGTCCTGTTTATACTATCTCTAATGTTGAATTTCTTCATGAAGTATTATTTTAATAATTCTCCTGTTTTCATTTTCACCATCTTCCTTTTATAACACGTTTATCAAATGGAAACCATATGCGTTTATTTGGAACTTACGGTGATCGTTGGCGTCGTCAAAGACATAGTATTAATCCAACATTTACGAATTCAAAACTTAACTTAATGTTACGATTACTTCAAAAATCTATTGAGATATGTATGAAAAATGGAAGAAAAAATCAACATCAGAATTTTGATATATACATTCCTTTCCAACAATTAACAATTGATATTATATGTAAGTTCTATATGCCTTTCAACATTACTATTTGACATGCATATTAATTCTTTTCTATTTTGTTTTCATTATTCAACGTTTATTTGTATTTACGACAAAGAATCGAAATCTAGATGATATGATGAGTGAAATAAAATCGAATAATAAAGATTTATTAAAAATATATTATACAGACAAGTGTGTAGTGAATATACGCACAAATCATTTGAAAGACTTTTGTTTGATCATTGAGATCTAATAATTTTTCTCAGTATATCGTTATCAAAACAGAATGTTATTTTCAAAAAACATGGATGAATCTTTAACGAGAGTATGTATGTGGATATGGGGGTACGTTCAGCAATGACTGTGCATGTGTAGGTGTCTGGGAGTCAGACTTCTTTTGTCTCTGGTATTCGCTCACAGCCACACCTACATCCTGTTTTATAGCTTTTGCTTCGTAATAAATTCTCCACGAGGTTAAAAGACCTACCTTGGAAAATGCTGTTGGATTGTAGTTTGTGGATGTCAATAAAGAAAGATTTTTATAAGTGTTTTTATAGCTTCACGGGGTCATTGATTTGAAAGAAAAGGAAGAAAAAAAGACGACTTACTTCATTTAGCTTCTTATGTTAATATAAAGAGAAAGCGAAAACTGGAAACTTTTTTTTGTATTCTAAGTTATTAACATGCAACGATTTCGAAGTATTTTTCAAGCTCCATATTGTGCACGAAACTCTCTTGAAATTTTTTAGCCAGACCATTATTCTAGAATAAATATGCTGTATGTCCTATATGAACGTAGGGTGATTAAAAAAATTCAGTCCTCAACTTTGGCCACATCTACTTAGCATGCATTCTTTTAGCAGTCCACTCTTAGTTCATAAATACTCTTTCAAAAACATGTGTAATATGTTCCATTGGTCGACAAACTGATTCTGCTAGAGAGACGTACTAGGTTAATGCTATAGCTGTAGTGAAGTTGAAAAAGCAAAGTTAATGGTCTGAATAGACTACTACTTTCTTCTTACGACCTTGTTATCTCGAATGAATCATTATTTGTTATTCTGTCAGACTTTGGAGAAATTGCACAATTCTCTGTCATAAGCGTAGCTGTTTGTGACAAGCTGCCTAGAAAACCTAATAGGAATATTACATGTGTCATAGTCAACAACAGTGCGTCATTCTGTTTCACTTAAACTATAATAAGCAGCGTTCCGCCATATTTCACTATACAACAGTAAAATGTTCACTTTGGCGACAAAGCATCATCCATACCTTCAGACTTTAGAACAAAACAAAGAAGCACGAAAGGAAGTAATCCTCTTCATCCGACAATATCAACACCAATATCAAATGTTCGAGCATCAACGCATAGCAGAGCTCAAGAAAAAACCAATTTCATCAGAGACACAAAGACGACGCGACTTAACATTGTATGTCATGAAAAAGCTTTTAGCTGGCTTGTTTTAAATAAAGATAAAAACAGAAAACATAGGTGATGGTTTTTGTCAATGTTGACAACATGGTTGTGGTATGAGAGTGTGCTTGTCTCATATTTTCAAAAGGTTAAATACCACAGAGAGGAAAATTATTGTTTGAATTTATATTTCATCTAACGTGCACAATAAGCGACAAGAAAACCAAATACAGGAACGGAAACTTAAGTCCTCCTCGCCTCTTTACCTAACATCTGTTCTCATCTGAGAACGATCGATCTTTCGGATATATCCAAAATACGTCTTCTCAGGTCTATAAATATGATAGGAAAAATTTTCACCACAAATACTGAATTCTTCAGTGCTTGTTCTTAAATTACAGATCAAAAAGTAGATCTCTGCATATTCTAGATTTCTGGTCGAGGTCAACATGTAGCCAACACTTGAAAAAATAGAGACACTCCTATTGGCAAGGACCTATCGCTCTCAAAAGAAAAATAAGTCACAGAAAAACTAATTCGGCTCTGTTAAATAACATGATAGTGAAAAATGAATACAAAGACTCATTTTGAAAAAAAACGCTAAACAATAATCGAAATTTGGACGTTCAGATTTCTCCTGTTATAGAATAATTCATGAGTGACCACATGTTGGTGTGAGATGCGGATGTGTGAGTGTGGATATTCTTGTCTGCTAAAACTCACACCCACACCACACCACATCTACACCCATTCTATCATGACATACATCAATGTTTTGCCTGAATCCATCCTCATGCTCTTATTGGTTATTTTTCTTTTCGAGATTCGTATACTATTGATGTCTAATTAATGGTCTCTACTAGAAATCAAAACAGATTGTATGAATAGCGTGAACCATTTCACTTACGAAGGGTGTGGGTGTGGACGCGAATGTGGATGTGGGTGTAGGTGTGAGTGTGGATGGCTGTGGATGATAGTCTTTCCTTCACCCATCCTCTGTAATTATAGATGGAGTCTACCAAAATTAACGCATTGTTATTTGAATATTTGTTTTGCTTTTGAAGATTATTTTCTCAACCCAACAGTTATCTCGACATCTCTCAGACATTTAGTTTTCAAAGTGTTTATTCTTTATCGACACTAACTCATTTATGTAAATGTACACCTAATCCTCAATATCTTCATGCCAGTATTGAGCATACTTCAGATAAATTCGAACTATGATTATCTGTTTTATTAATTACTCGATTAAAAATTTCATTCAATTCTTCAATAAATATCGTACAAAATCTTTTACAAATTATGCCTAACTTACATCATTTAAGATTAGAAACATATAATGCTTATATGCATAAATTTGAATAGCAAGAAATGATTCGTAAATACTTACCTAAATTAAAAATATTTCAATTTAAAACGAGATTTTCACCTTTCAACATCGAAGATAAAGAGAACCGATTAAATAAAATAGTTGATTCATTTCGAACTAGATTTTGGATTAATGATCATCAATGGTTTGTTCGATGTCATTGATATAATCCAAATGAGCAAAATCAGTTTAATTTTATTGAACGTCTTACTTAACCATATATTTTTAACAATTTTGCTACTAATCTTAATTGTATTTTGGCAAAATCAATTTGCCCATATGATGATGAATATTTGATATGCGATTATGTGAAGTATTTCTGAAGTTTCATGGTGGGATATCACTAGTAAGTCGGTTCGTCGGCTCAATTTACTAAGATACACGGATGATAACGAATGATTTCCTTTTAGTGATGAACCATGTGCTCGACTGAGTCGTTCGCCATTAGGTATTCAATGTGAAACACTTTTGATCGAAGTTAAAAATCGAAGAAACATATTTAATCTTGTAAATAGTATGTCTAATCTTCAAGCATTACATGTTCAATATAAAGATAATCGAACATTCGAAAAGGACTTGCTACGACCAAAAGATGATGAACTTGTCGAATGATTACGCCAACAATTACCATCAACATGTGCAATTACGAGCGACACAAATCTTTTTCATGATATTCGAATATGGATGGGTCGAAATTGATTTTATGTCAAGAAAAATTCCATTAAACATTTAGTTTTCTTTAGTTATTCTACTAGCGGAGGTACCCGATGTATGGAGATGATACGATAGCATATATCTCACGGATGATAATACAATGTTGCCACAGTCCTCAACAGCTATTCATCTGCAATATCATAAGCTACACTCGAATCTTTTCTTTTTTAATTTTAATATTCAACACATTAAAGCCGTTATAGACTTTTTTCCTTTTTATATTTTTATTGATGAACTTCTTTCAAGCAAAAAAACAGTAAAATAGAAGTTTTCATTGTAAAGCTGTTTTGTACACGATGTTCTTCGTTTTTCCATCTGGAGCAAAAACATATAAATTCTCTCCAGTTCCTACTCTCGAGCATGCCACATAAAGTTGACCATGAGAAAAGCAAGGAGTTTCTAAATTGACACCAGCAACTTTAAGTGATTGCCCTTGAGCCTTATTAATAGACATTGCGAAGGCAAGCCGTACTGGAAACTGAAGTCGTGTAAATTCGAATGGTATATCAGAAGGGAGCAAAGGTATTTTTGGTATGAATACATCTTCACCTTTTGCACAACCTGTCATGATCGTTGCTTCGATTACATGAGGCATTAGAGTTTTGACACATAGCCTTGTACCATTACATAATCTTGGTGCATCCAGATTTCTTAGGAGCATAATAGATGATCCAATTTTCAGACGCAAGTTATGTGGTGGCATTCCAGAAGGTTCGAGTGAATTGAGAAACTCAGTTGGATACTGAACTACCATGTCGATATCTTTAACTGTATCAATTGATTTGTAAGATATAGCTTCACCAGGAAGTTGTTGCTGTATTTGTAGATTGATAGCATTTACATTGACGTTTTTCGGAGCCAGAATAGCACGTTCACATAACCATTTGTGATCCTTGTACTGAGTTTGAATGTTTGGAAACACTTTATTCTTGAGTTCTTCGACTGATTCAACGATATTGCAAAAGTTGTCTGAAATATTAATAAGTCCACTGACTGGGTCAGCAGGTATTTTGCCATTTCCAATTGCGAGAAGTTGTTCAGCGAAACGGCCGGCAGATACGTCATCTCGTAAGTGCACTCTCATGTTAGTACTGAGTTTTAATGGTACAACATGTCTCCAAAGATACGAAGATTTCAAGCAAGCTTTTAGCTCATCAGCCATGGTACCCTTTGGAATAACTGGTAATGTTTGCCTAAAATCGCCAGCAATAAGTACAACTACTCCACCCATATTCTTTCCATTGTTACGAAGATCTTGTAAAGTATGGTTCAAAGCTTCTAATGCATACCTATGAGCCATTGTGCACTCGTCCCATACAATAAGTTCACATTCTTGCAGAACCTTTGCTTCGCCAGTTCCTTTGGTAATACTACAGACATGAGTTTGATTTTCCAAAAACTTAAGAGGTAACTTTAATGTCGAGTGCGCAGTACGACCACCGTGAAGCAGCGTAGCAGCGATACCGGAAGAGGCGACCGCAATCGCAATCTTTGACTGATGCCGGATTTTAGCCAATAACAAATTAATGACAAATGTCTTCCCTGTTCCACCAGGTGCATCAAGGAAGATTATTCGGGGAAGTAGCCAAACGTCGACGATAAAATGTCGACAAAAAAAATGTCGACAAAAAAATGTCGAAAATCAAATGTCGACCGAAAAAAAATGTCGACAATGTAAAACGTCGACACACTAGATGTCGACACACTAGATATCGACAATGTAAAACGTCGACATCATGAAATACAAAGAAAAGAAGCTGATGATAAAAAAATAAAATTGGAGCATGAATAAATTAAATTTATGGTTTATTAGGTAAAATTCGAATACATATTAATGAAAAATAAAATAAAAATGCATATGAGTGATAACGAAGAGCTAGAGTCATAGATTCAAGGCATGTATCAACACATTAGTATAATTTTCATTTTGTGCCAATAAGCTTTGATAATTCGTTGTGATATTCATTCAATTTAATCGTTTGTTCGTCATATCTCCTTCGAAGTTCTTTAAGTTTATCCTGCATAGTGCATGTTTTCTTTGACGTCTTTTTTAACTTGCCAGAATTGCCATGAATTAACTGTTGTTTAAAATGAACTTCTTCTTGCTTCAATACATTCACAAATGACCAAAAATTAGGATGGTTTTTTTCGATTCTTTTGTTGAATCGACTATGCCAAGCTACAATGGGAAAAACAAGGTTAGAACAATACAAAAAAACAATTATGCCTTACATTCAACATTATTGTTAGTTTTTACTTTTAAATTCGATACATTCCAAAGACGAAACGGTACCTTCTTCATCCACCAATCCGCAAAATATTCAAAAAATGGTTGCAATTCCACTGGAGCTTCTTCACTAAGTGTTTCAAAAGCTCGTTGAACGTCTTCAACTGGGAGTAGTGGTAAAGCCATCAAGTGTCTACACAACGAGCGTATTTCTTCATCGTTGTTGTAAAACATGCTTAATCCCAATGCTTGAATACGACGATTCAAGCACTGGGTGTAGTGGAAGAAACATCCCGAATGTTGCGCGTTCGGAAACTAAAAGAAGTAAAAATGTAATAAAACCAGATCGATGTGAAAGTTATTGCTTACATATGAAGCAATTGTCTTGATAAGAGCTTGCTCGAAGTCGGACATGATTTTGTTCGGATTAAATTTGCAATTAAGACTTTGAGCTGCTGCATCCAATATCTCAAAGACATGTTTGTATATTGAAGCAGTTCTACCAGGCAACAAACCGATAACACATGGAAAATCTTTAAGGAAAAGTAGTTCATTGTTAAAGAGGTATTTCAAAAAACTGGAATTGACTTACTGTATCCATACTTGATGCAATGCAACGAAAACACTTGATTGAAGTGTGGTACACATGCCGAAAATGTTCCATCGATCATAATGGTTTTTGCTGAAAAAAGCATACGCAATTGCTCATCTGTTGCAAACAACAACACCCGCTTCTTTCGCACAACTTTGTCACTGAATAAAAAATGTGCACCACTGATTGTCGTTGAATAGGCATCGGGAACATCGAAACAAGATGATGTTGGCAATGGTGGTGTTGTTTGTCGTCGTAAACGATTAAGCGATGCTTCTAAAGTTTAAAAAAATGAACAAACAGGACATGAAAAACGAAAATACTAACTTGCGTCGTCAGCCAAAGGAATTAAACCTAGAGCACCATCACTCAGATTAAGAGAAGCCATTTCCTTGTCGTAAATGTTTCCAATCGCCGTTGTTTCTTTCACAACTCGTTCTTTCACCTTCTCTTTAAACATTGCAACTTCGACTTGTTCAGGCACTGGTAAATGAAAATTATGATCACCGGATTTTCCAACATATTGATTGTTGTGATTTGTATGAATATAAGCTGAACAAGTTCGATCTTTGCATCGCCAGTACTTCAACTTTGACCGTGTACGGTTTAATTGAAAAATGAATCCATCACATATTAAGATCGGTTTACGTTTGTTGCTGGTCGAAAAGCTAAGACTAGGAACAGTTGACATATCACGAAAAATATGCTACTAGAACGAAATGAAAAAGATAAAATGTGTTGAATACACTAACATGATGTTAATGCACAAATGACGAGTGTTTATATATGAGAGAAGGGCGAGAATTACCTCGAACGAAAAAGAAACAAGGGAAATCATCTAGAATGTTCTCGTCTATACCGTACAAAGAGATTACTAAAGAACGAGAAGCAAAGAATATTTCGTTAAGGACATTTCACTATAAATTCGAAAAAAATCGTATTTAGTTACGTCCAGGCCAACACGCATAAAGAAAATGCGCAAACAGAAAAAAAAATAGATGACAACATATGCTACGCGAGTTTTCTATATCATGATAGAATTGTCGACATTTTTTTACACGTCGGCATTTTACCTGTCGACATTTTATCTCTCGACATTTTATCTGTCGACATTTTTTTGTCGACGTTTTGTTGTCGACATTTTTACTTGTCGATATTTTGTTTTCGACATTTGTCTACTAAATCGATTATTCCACCAGCTTTCTTCTCGATCTGATCCAAAATCGCATTGTATGCAGCTCTCTGATCCGGCACCAACAGTGGCTCCTTTGCTGTTATATAAGCATCCAACTCTTTCACATCATAACTTGTTTCTCTGAGCATTGCACTGTTTAATCGATCACCCGAATTTCGTTGAGGAGTTGGGAGCTCTAATTTCTCAAGTTCTTTGCCACCCATCTCTAAAACTTTATTTTCAATAACAATCAGTGCTTAATTAAACATATCTGGTGTATAATCCAAATTCATTACAGGATTTTGTCTGCGAGCATTTCTCAGAATGTCTTCAGTCAAGCTTTCTTTGTACGACTCCCATAATTGTTTTGGACTGGATGGTCCACAAACAGCTAGTATAAGAGCGAATAGATTTCTTAATCTTGCTGGCAATTGAGCTGCAGCTCCTTCGGACATGGTGGCATCCCATTGCTGATCATCTTCCAGTAATCCATGTAGTTGACATGCTTCACGAAATGTTGCACAGATCTGACCGTTTACAGTTCGAAGAGCTTCAAATGAAGTAGGGCCTCTGACCACATGAAGTAAGAGTCGTAGGAAAAAGCATTCGAAATTATTAGGATGCACAGTGTAAACACGACCCAATGCATCTCCTTCTCTAATGTCTGGATAGCCAAGCACAGCAGTTCCTTGAACACGTCGCTTAAACACTTTTTCAGACGCGTTCCATGTGTAGTATTTTGGAATATCACAGTACAACAGCGTTTTGGCAAAGTCGTCTTTCTGGCAGAGTAAGAAAAATGCTGTTAGTGTTGTTCTTGGTGGTTCATTAACTTTCTCATGAACATTATCTTCGGTGAAATAAATGCGTTGACCATTTTCCAAATGAACAGCCAAATGAACAACGGTTGGATATCGTTCGTGAATTGGAAAATCCAAGATTCGCCAGACTGCTTCATTGCTACTGATGTATCTACCTAACTGGTAGTTACTAATTTCATCAACTGGTGCTCCATCTCTTCCCAAACCGAACACTGCCTGATCACTGCCCTTGTTGACATATTTGCATATGTATTTGATTGATTTTACCGAGTTGCAATATTCCACATTAATGTGGGCTTGAAAGATCCGAGAGAGTAGTGGACAATATGGCACAACCCACTTGTTGTCAATTTCGATTTCTTGAATGGAGTTATTAATTCTCATTTTGATTTTGGCTTTGATACCACCATCTTCTGAACTTCTTCTTCTATACGATGGATATCCATCGTCACCGGTTTCTGTATCATGCAAGAGTTGTTTTGGATATCTTTTTGTACACTTTTTGTTTTCCATACACGGAGAGTTTGGATTGATACTTCCACATGGACCGTGAATCATATTCTTGATAATTATTTCAAATAGTCGAGGATCTCGTTCAGGATCAGGTAGTTCTGCGCTGATCACGCTATCTATTTGATCCGCTTTAATTTTGTTCTTCAACCATATCAAAATATGGGCATGTGGTAGTCCTCTCTTTTGCCATTCAATAGAATACATCCAGCATCTTGTTGGCCCAAATACATGGCTTTTGGTAATAATGTTGACCAATTTAATGAGCTTTTGTCTGAACACTCTTGCTAATAGGTCATGACGATCAGAGGGAGCTTGACCTTCCATTAATTCTGCTTGAATTTCTTGCCACTTAGGATTGCAGGTGAATGTTATAAAGAGGTCGGGTCTTCCGTGGTTTCTTACATAAGTCATGGCGTCTTGTGTATATTCATGCATGTGCCGGGGACTTCCAGTGAAAGTTGCTGGTAGAATCACTAATTGACCAAGATTGTCAGCTCGTCCATCATTGGCTATAGCATCTTTCAGGTGAATGTATTCATCCACTCTAAGCTTTTTTTGATTATAACGTAGAAAAGATAATCTTTCACTTTCGATCTTAGCGTACATGTCAACCACATACTGATGGAAAAGTTGTCGGCACTGTAAGATATGATTGACAGCACCAGTTCGTACCATAATTCTGTAAGCATAAAAACTCATAGCCGATACTTTTTTGCCAGTGACAGCCATTCCAGTTGTTGGATCAGTCTGTTCGATAAGAAAATGGTAGCCATCCTCACCTTTCCAAAAGATGAGAGGATATTGCAAGGTATCATACGACCTGTGTGTCTCAGATACTCTCTGTAACTGGCCATTTTTCTGCTCCAAGACAATATCTCGTTTCTCGAAGTCGTTGCCAGCGATGACAACCGCCACCTCATTTGTCACTGGCTCATTGAAACGACGTGCATGCTCTCCAACAGGTTTCATGTCTGCTCGAATAAGCACCTTGTATTGATCTGTTGGCATTCTTTGAAGGGCAGTCTTGAAAAGATCAACATAAATGTGGTGCTCATGAACCATTTGCTGCAGTTTCTCGACAATGTCTTGACGTACGCCAGGCATGTTTTTGCAACGTTGTTGTACTTCTTTTCGATCGTCGCCCATGAAGTAAATTTGAAGAAATTTATGTTCTTCATTCGAAGGCGGCAGCAGAGATCCTACGCGATGATATACTTGACCCTGAACTCTGAAAGTAGGCATGAAGCCTGGGTCAGCCACTTTCTCTGACGTGCCAAAAGATGTCATTTGAAAGCAGGAATTGTATTTTCTAATGTTGTCCAAGAAATGCTTCGATTCAGGCGTTGTTCCTGACATTAATGATTTCAGTGGTTCAGGAGGAGGCTGAAGTTCAGGTAACTTTACTTTACCACCAGAACAGCACATACCTCGTGTTTCTGCATGCCACTTGAGGGCATTACAGTATGGACAAACATCGCTCATTTGTCCAATATTAAGTTGAGGATGGCTGTCATAGTTATTGGCTGGATCATACCGAAACGCTTCCCCTTCCATAAATGTCCATTGCGCTGCCCTTGAGGCTGCTTGTCGTCTACGCTGATCTTCACTTCGAGTCCGTCTCTGTATGGGATTCTCAGCTGCTCGTGAAGCTGCATGTCTGGCTCGATCATCTTCCCGTCGACTTTGTCTCCGTTCTGGAGATTCAGCTGCTCTTGAAGCTGCTTGTCTTGCACGTTGACCATCAAGTCGAGTGCGTGCGTCTTCAGAATCTTCAGCTGCTCTTGTTGCTGCCATTCTTCTTGCAGCTGATGTACTTCTTCCCAAAGAGGCTCTTTTTTTTACTGGCATCACGTAATTTTTTTATCTAAATAAAAAATATAGAAAATAGAAAATGCTCCGAAGAGAATGAATTTGCAATCTTACCTTTTGAATTTACTGTTGATATCACGATCGAAAAATATTTGGTAATCTGTAAGCTTATAATTTTTATATGGAATATTGGACACTTACTCGTTTTTGAACAATTATGTTTAGTGATAGAATAGAATATTGATTTTATTAAAAGCGTTGAAGAATAAGAAACACTATAGTGAATTTAGTTTTATTAATGATAAACAAAAGAAAAAGATACCTATTTATATAGATGCAAATCAATAGCATATTTCTATATCATCATCATCATTTAAGATGACGTAAACATTCCAATGACGATATAAAATATGATATATGAGGAGAAATGTTATACATGGCATCATACACAACAAATGACAAAGAAATGAAGTCATATGTATTCAAGAATGTAATACAGCTGATTATTGAGTAAAATTGTATAAATAGTATATATAGATACCGTTAATACGTCATATTTCTGAGTCATGAAAAAGAACAAAGACGTTATCTTTGAGCGTCAGAAAAAAATGCATGCGTCATTGTTGTAAGTAAAATAAACACAAACACATTTCTTTATGTATATAGATGAGCGCTCAGACGGCCTTCGGCCGCCTTCGCTATCAATTATTTTAATTTTTTGGAATGCTGCAATCCTATTGGTCAGTTTTCTAGATTGCCTGTAGCAAGCACAGGATTGGCATAGATAGATGGAACATGTGAAATGTTGTATATGAGCGCTCAGACGTCCTTCGGCTGCCTTCGCTACCAATTATTTTAATTTTTTGGAATGCTGTAATCCTATTGGTCAGTTTTCTAGGTTGCCTGTAGCATGCGTAGGATTCGTTTTTTTTCGGAAAAAAATACATGTCGACCTTTCCCTAGGTGTAAAGACCATTTCTGGAAAGTTTCATAGCATTTGCTCGTACCGTGTCCAAATGCATGAAGAACAAACAGACAAACATTCTTCTTTATATATATAGATTTATCGACAATTTCATTGTTAGCACTTGAAATATTTCAATTAAAAAATATCAAGAGTTTTTAAGAAGCATAATATTTTGCTCGACTGCTGACTAGATACTTTAAACAAATATTCATAGCAGAAGAAAGAGTATTTAATCGTCCTTAAACCATAACTATTGATAGAATGAGAAATATTTTTCATCTATTTATACATCTCTGAACAAATGTTCTGGATTCGTCTTTCTTTTTCCTTTTTCTGTAAGTTTTGGGTGTATGAAAGTTCAGTTTATTAGTGATATCTTGGTTATTTGTGCTGGGAAGTCCTAGATACGAGATGTGGATATGTCCAATACTTGTGAATGTCTTTGAAGTCTCTACCTGAACAACTTACTCTCTAAGATTATTACAAAAGATTGGGGTTTGGATGTGACTATGGCTGTGGGTTCGAAATGGGTGTGGGTGTGGACGATTAAAACACTCATACTCTTTCGAAAAATTTTGTTTTTTTTTTTCAAAAAATAATTCAGGCTCATTCAAAAAGATCTTTCAGCTTATAAATAGGAAAAAGAAGATTTTTTGTAATAAAAAGGTTTACTCAATGATATTACATGTATGCCAAATTAGGTCAACTGTATCTATTGTTTAATAACAACTTCTCAATCGTATTATCATTGAAATTTTAATCACTAAGTGGAAGGAACTAATATAGCCCAGACATTGATTACGTAACTCTCAAAAGAGTTCTATACGCACTATAATTATTCAAATTTTTCTTGGCCAACAAAGCATTTAGTGTTATTGGACGGCCTATATAAATAGCCGATTTTGAAAAGAAAAAGAAACTTTTATTTCTCTAAAAGAACATTGAAAAAGTTATAAATATGTAAATACTATTCATTTTATTCTTTTTCGATCCAACTGAATTTGACAAAGAATTATCACTATGTAATAAATGCACTACAAAATGTGTGCCTTTTAAAATTTTACATTATTTCAAATCGAAACAATTTCAAGACTACTGATCTTTATAGACATAAAAATGCACCTCATTTTGATCTTATTAATAAAATTCTATCAATAACCTGGAGCGTGAAAGTCTTCGTACAAAATGTTTGGCAGTATGTTAGTATCAAAATTTGATACTGTTTCTCAATATATGTTCAAAATCATTTTCTAACTCAAGGCGGATTAACTAGGTGCAAATACTTGAATAAACCGAAAAAAGACGTCTGTAGAGAAGTTTATCATATTGCCTGTTTTTGTACTTTGATCAAAACTATTGCCATTCAAACGATAGAAAACCTTTTTATATAGTAGTTTGTAGAAAAAAGTTCGCTATACAAAATGTTTACTTTATTCCACTTTTTATCTATGACAAACGTGACTCAAAATCTTCTGCATTTTATAAAACAACATTCGAGAGAAAAATAGTTTTTGACAAAACTTTATCTTACGCAGATAGTAGTCATTCGAAAACTTCTATAAACTTTGTTGTCTTTTAGCTCTAGCTGATTGTAACCCATGATTTTGAAGAAAACAAAATGGTTTACAATAGTGTAGAGTTACAAGTATTCCAAAATATCAATCAGTGAATTTCTGAATGACAAAGGTTTTAACTTGTTTTTTTTTTAATACAAACATTAGTTTTAGCTTATGTAGTTATTGGCTCACAGCTTTTGTCATCCTCCAATACTATTTAAGTATTCGAAAAAAAAATAAAAATCGATGCGTTTAAACGCGTTGAATTCAAAATAGGATGTATTGAAACGTAACGTTGACATTAAATCGAATTCTATAACAGGATCATAGTAAGACATCTAGTCATAATCATCATTAAGTTTTATTATCATCAACAAAAAATCTACTAATCAAAATGAAAAAACTTCTTCGCATTTAATGCTACTGCCTTTGTTTTTTTTTGTTTGTATATAAAAGTAAACAGCAAATATAAGAAAGAAAAAAGAAGACAACATCAAGAAATTAAAAAAACAAAAAGATATAAAACCTTTAATGTTCTAGATAGATGAATTTATTTAGCTTTGTTTTTAATTTTTGCCTTAGTTGATTCAACTGATTGTTCAACTTTTGATCTTGATGCTAAGCCAAGTCGTAATAAAAGTAAAAATGAAATAAACATAAATGTACCCGTATACTCGATGGAATAATTTAATTTTTGAAATGTAATTATCGCATTTGTCATTACTATCAATAAAATAAGATTTGCCAATGTTTGTGAAACACCTAAAATTTGTTCACAAAAAAAAACAAAGATAATTTTTTTTTTCTTTATTTTGATTTATTTTTTTACCGAGAAGTAATAAAAGTCCACAAGCTATTTCAGTTATACCAATTGTTAGACGATAATTTTGTGCATGTGGACGCCAACCAGTTTGACGATAAAATGGAAATTCTTGATTAAATTTTTCAAATTCATTTTTCATATGTGTATGTTGTTCAGGAAAAAATTGTGGTGTTACTTTTACATGACCCGAAAAAATAAATAACGTTCCAAGTATAAAAGTTAATAAATGTAAACCAAGTGAAGCCATTTGTTCGACAAAAACAAGAAATATTGACTTACTTTTTAATGAAATGATGATATTTCATTGAAAGAATATATCTTTTTAATTAAACCAATCAAACATAAACACCATAAGCTCTGGATGAGTCATACATTTTAATCAGATTGTTACGTCATTTATGCACTTGATTTTTAGATCGAAAACGTTGTGCTTGTACAATCCTGTTTAATTTTCGCTCTAGTAGTGGTAGCGGTTCTTGAATAGCTATTTATTAATATGTTCCTCTCTGTAGAAACAACCTTTTTTTTGTTACGTTAAGAATAAAAATAAGATTATTCACCAATAAGTATATTATAAAAATGTTCGTTTTTCAGTTTTAGAGTGTATGACATGAAAATTTTTTAAATTTATTCAATAGGCCACAAATAGATATAGCTGTCCCTGATATGAAGTACATCTACTATTAATTGGAAGAAAGAAATGTCTTTTAACCCTTTTGACATATACCATTTCGTTTCGAATATTATCATATTTTATTTGACTAGATAAGTTACATATGCACTTTACATAATGAAAATAAGAGATTGATCATATATACAGAACGAAAGAATTGAATGATAAATTTTTGTTATGTATAGTAGCTATCGAAAGTTTTCAAAAAGATTTATTTCCAAATGTTTCTTTTTACTGTGTTCAATGTTAAAACATTCAAATAGTAATATGAGTAGAGTTCACTATAAGATGAAATTAAAATGATTACCAGATTCTCAAAAATAAGATGTGCAGAAAATCGAATTCTCAATTTTCTAACAGCTGGAACGCGGGAATATAATTTTGTTTATACATTTCAAAATGATAGCAAAAATAATAATGCATAAAATATAACGTCTTTAAATTTTCTATGACTACTTTTGATTGAATCACAACAATATCAGGGAAAGTTCTGAAGCTGTTTCTGTACAATGCCGTGGTTCTCTCAAGAGCGAGCAATAGCGAAAATAATGTTCTAGTTTCGATTTAAAACTTTGCATAGAGATAGACTTTAATGAGAATAGCTCATTATGAAAATTTCAAGTCATTTGATTTGTTCCTGTCTTGAAGTAAAAATATTCAATCTACGATGTATATGAACAATGTAAAAGGCATACATTTATCATAGATGTGTCTTACGATAGGAGCCAGGAAGAAAATTGAAATGTTCATAAGAGATGATTCTCACAATGATCTGTGTCTGTTCACAGACTTAAATGGACATTCGAAAACCATTTTCGCTAGTGTTCCTGAGGGAAACTACAGTAAATCCGTAGGAATCAGCTAAGAAGCCGAACTCTTTTCAGAATATTCATAGTTGATCAGGATCCACATGATGCAGATAGTCTCAAATCAAAGCAATTAATCATTTGAAGGATTTCTGTCGTCAACCCGAAAAGGTTGAATAGAAAATTCGGACACGATTGATTTTGTTGAGTGTCGCCTGCTCTATTATTCTTTATAGTCGGAATATAGTAATATTTGTGCATTCTAAGTGTTTAAAACACGAAGAATTTCGTTTTTTTTGTAGGTACCACCTTTAGGAATCTAGTACTTATTTTTATTGCTCAAGACAACAGAAAACATTGAGAACAAACTTTGTTGAGGAAATTTAGTAGCTGCTATATAAATATAAATCTTTTTTATGGAACAACTAAATTAAAATTGTTGAGATTCAACATTAGGGAATTCTTTTCTGTTATAGAACATAAATCTTTAAAAGGAATTTCAGAAGTTGTCAAAAGGATTTTTTGTGTGGCGTAAATTAGATGCGTTTCTATCCTGTACGAATAAGTAGAGTGGTAAAAACAAAAGAAAGTTGTCTCTGAAACATAAATGGTGGAACGATCCTCACCTAAGGAAGCTCAAAATCCTTTTCTTTTACAAAACATCATAGACAAGTCAGGAACTTTTTTTGTTTTTTATGAAAGAGATAGTTTTGCATTCATGCATTTGTATACGTCTAAACTAACAATATAATTTTACTGTACTGTTCTTTTTCCTCAGTATGTGATCAACACGAAAAACAAATATTTAAATTCGATCTCTAAAGCAAATTTAATACCACAACTAAATGAAACTACTATTCATCAACGATAAAAATAAAGCTTTGTCTACTCGTTTTTTTAAATACAATTAGGCTAGATTCTATTCCAATCCAATTTGCCTAATGTTCCCGTTTGTAACTATGTCAAAAAAAATCAAGTAAATGTAAAAACACCATCCAACGTGCGACTAAATGGATCCCCCTTCCATTCTCAGTACTTTTGGAAGACACTTGATAGGAAAATTTGAAGCACTCAGGACAGATAGATCTCGATGTATAGCGCAAAAATTGTCATAGATTCGAAATTCACGGATCCTTCTCTAGTCGATACTAAATTCATAAGAACGAAAAAGGACTTCTCTCACCACTCCCTTGCTCAACTACGTCACATCTGATAGAATTGAAAAATTCTTTACGTATACTAAATACTGTTCGGATAGCCTACTTTTTTTAAATCTCTTTTTTATCTTCTTTCGTTCGAACAAACGTACCAAAATTCTGAGAGCATTCGCAAAAATGCATAGTTATTTCAACTGAACCTTTATTCTTGTAAAACATCGGAAAAACTAGCAGTACATCATATTTTGGAACAAAAATGAAAGTAGACAATCTAAATACTTTCTAGTATAAGTAAAAAATAGTTTCAGCTCAATCAGATGTAGTGTGGTTGAGAAGTTGGGAACGATTCTCCACTTCTTTTTTATGGAAAAAAAACTTGCTTTTTCAAAAATAACGAAATTATAAATAAACTTTGATATTGTTTTTCAATGAAAATATTCTATTTTGTCATTTTTATTGGCTGTATAGTTATATATTAATTTCTGAAGATACCAGTGATTGCTAAATTCATTGAATTCTTGGTGACTGTTTCAAAATCACATGGTTAGTGTACCAAGAGATGCATCTATTTAATATACTATCACGTGTATTTCATTTTATCCTTTCGTTACATCACTTGTCATCCTTAAACTACATCACTCTAATTTCATATCATCCTTATGACATATCTCTTGTATATTACTTCTGTACCATATCATCCCCATACACACACATAATAGTGCTCGTAATGATCAATACTTGTTCAATACTATTGTAATTGTTACGTGATACACTGTTCTTTGTCAACGCTTGTGCAATCACTGTATTATATCCTGTATATATTCATATTACTCTCTTTGGACGAGGAGGTTCAGGTGAAGAAGAAAAGAGAACAGTGGAGAATATATTCAGTTGATGATAGTCAGCAGTGAGAGTAAGATTGAATAACGATATACTTGTGTGTGAGTGATATACATAGTGGTGTATAACTTTATATGTAAAAGAAGAATAGCGTTGTTGAAATAAAAGAGCAAGTGATAGCGACAAGTAACGGAAGTGTGCAGAAATCAACAGAAACAAAGACAAAGCCAAGAACTTAGTGATTTCTATTATCATTTTTCGTTATAACTGACGACTCTGGCAGGATAAGAATAAGAAGTATCTACAACTGCAATCTTCTGATCAATCTCCCAAAGTCAATAGAACGATATGATAACAACAATGGCAGCGGAAAAAACCACAACTGAAAAATTCACAGTGGAAAAAGCTGTTCACCACCTGTTAGAAACATGTTCACATAACGCAGAGCGGGTGGTACAATTAGAAAATTAATTCAAAGAAACTTATAATATTAATATCGCTCGACATGAAGAGACGTCAACAACTTTAGCAAGACTTCGTGAAGATCTATCAGGTCGAATCGACGAAACACAAGCTCAAACTTGGGAATGGCATGCTAAAACAATGTCTAAACTTGAAGAATACTAACAGCTATTAAAAGTAGTTTTGCAACATTTAGACGATTTAAAAAGAGAAGAACGAATAGGGCAATCTACTGCACAGGAATATGGCAGTGCTCATGTCGACCACTCTATTTCGACGCCATCAATACTGAATGTCTCATATCAGACAGAACGTGTCAAAGAGTATGTGGATCACGTTTCTAAAAACACAGTCATGACGTCATTACCTCATGCAATCTTAATACCACCAGCATCGGCAATACCGACTTTTTCTGACCGACACTCGGAACGCCCGAAACAGTTCTTAGTTCGCGTGCAAGAATATACTGAAACGGTCCACGGATGGGATCGAACTAGCCTACTCCACGGTATCTCACAATTCCTACGAGATACCGCTCTGGAATGGTATTGCCAATTAAGAGCTTCTCATCGACGACTCGACACATGGACAGAATTCGTTGATTTATTCCTTTCATAATTCAACTCTCCAATACGAACCGCTCGCCAAGAACAAGAGTGGTACGAATGCAAGCAAAGGGAAAATGAAACAATCAATGAGTTTCTGGTCCGTTTACGAGCCATATGGACAGAACAAAAACGAAAAGAAGCTGAAGTCGACCTGGTTAAATACTTACTATGCAAAATGCGTAGTGACTTACTTAGTATGATCGGAGTCTCTCGAGGGACTTCGTTAGATGAAATTATCGTGGAAGCCCAGAAAGTTGAAGAAATTTTATGTCGTCGGAAAAAGGAACAACGTCGATTCGAATATCTGAAACAAGTTTCGTTTCAAGATGATACACCATACGATAGCAAAGGTTCCAAGGGTGATTATGCCAACGAACATAGACCACAAATAAGTAGAAGAATCAAATATGCTACAAACGGTAGAATGACTTCACCTCCTCGAACCACAAATGACTCAACAAGCCAATGGCACACAGGAAGTGTTACAGTGATGTCGCATGTATACATATTCACTATTTATTGTTAACCTCTATTCTCTTTCATCTCTTTGATTCTTTAATTGGTTCCTTTGTTTTCTTGTTCTTCATAATATATATATCTCATCTATATCGTATATGTATTTCAGAATTGTTTCTTCGATTACATAATAAAGTTGTCCACGTACAACAAGGGCATACGTGATGATCGTACATATATACATATATATAGGACAGAAAGAAACCGTAACAATTGACGACCTTGGAAAGCAACATATATATATGTTGTGGTCAAAATTCAAATTCAGTCAAATTTAAAATTTGCCTAGTCAAAATTGAAATTTTAATTTCGTCTAGGCAAAATTCAAATTCAAATTTTGTCCAATATGATCTCAGTCACAATTAAAATTTGAATTTTGACCAGACAAAATAAAAATGTGTTTCTCATGAATAGGAAGTCTTAAAGAAAGAAAAACAATTAAGATAGAACAAATCTCTTTTATTTTACAATTAGTGGTGTAACAAAGATTTTGTATATGTAAACGCTGGGTCTTAGCAATAAAGCATTGGATTCAGATGAAGCTTCTGGAAAATGACATTGGGCCCAAATGATGATTTTTTATCAAAAAGTTTTCCCGATCAAAGTTTGCGGAAAAAAGTTTTCTCCTATTCCTCATCAACATTCTTTTCCTCGCAAAACGCTATAGCGGGATTTATTCTTTCAGAATTTATTCTCTCTATGGCTTTTATTAATTATGATAATATCTCGGCACACCTACACTCAAACCTGTGCCCTCATCCACACTCAGACCTTCCCCTGCATCTTACACCCTCACTCTCACCTTGTATGTATTAAGGAATAGCGTGGGATTTATCCCAAAATGCTTAGCGCTTTATTGAAAAGTCCGAATAATCTCCAAAAAAATAAGTCCCGGTAGCTGCTGGAAGATTTCGATAATACTTTAAAAATTTTGAAAAATTCGTGAATTGTCCCAATGTTTTCGACCTTGCGATTCTCCTAGCTACATCGAATTTGATCTAAAAATACGCGTCCTCTCAGGAATTATAACGTTTTGAATTTTTGCTACATGTTGCAGCTGACGAGGGAACATTCCCAAGTGTCACATCGCTTTTGAGTCGATACTATAAGCATCATGTAGACCCTAATGGTCTATGAATAACCTAAAAAAAGTTCGTGCCGCTAGCTTATTGGTGTCGAGATATTGCATTTTTAGTTATTTTTAAGCAGAATGCCGTGGTCCCCCTCAGGGACATCAAGAAAACTGAGTTTTGAGTTTTCACTTGAAACTTTGCGCACAACCAGGCCTTAATGAGAATAGTTTATAGTAAAAGTTTCAGAGCTTTTGGATGTTAATATCCTAAGATACGGCTATTATAAAATTGCTCCTATACATGGGCAGATTCGACGTTCGTGTTTTCAGGATAAAACCAAAACAAAAGATCTGAAACTTTTACAATAAACTATTCCCATCAAGATCTATCTCTTTGCAAAGTTCTAAATCGAAATTCGAAAATTAGGTTTTTTGATGTTCCTGAGGGGGACCACAGCTTTCATTTTTTAAGAATACCGTAAAAATGCAATATCTCGGCACCAATAAGCTAGCGGCACGAACTTTTTTCAGGGTGTTCATAGATCACTAGGACCTACATGATGCTCATACTCTCGACTCAAAAGCGATGTGACACTTGGGAATGTTCCCTCGTGAGATCCAAAATATACAAAAATCCTGCTTACATCACTATTTGTTATCCTTGGTTATCAAAGTTTTATCGTTTTATGTACATCAGAAATATTGTAATTTTGTCTGGTCAAAATTCAAATTTTAATTTTGACTGAGATCATATTGGACAAAATTTGAATTTGAGTTTTGCCTAGACGAAATTAAAATTTCAATTTTGACTAGGGAAAATTTTAAATTTGACTGGATTTTATTTTGACCAAAACATATATATGTAATAAAAAAAAGAGAAAAAAAACAAACAACATCATCATTGCATTCCAATAAATTGAGGATTATTTTTCAAGAGTTTAAACTCTCAGAGCCTCAATTGCATTGAGACTCGTAATATATAATTATATTTCGTAGCAAAACCTCTCAATAAAGAGATTTGAAATTTTTCAGAGTCTTATAAACAAAAGACTCGAACAAATGTTATATTTTGTCATTGATTCAATACCTGAATATTATATTTCATCAATAGGTGAGACCATCCTTTGGTCTCATACTACTATATGTTTGTCATAAGGAATACTTTTAAGTAAACCGTCTCTTTTGAATTTTCAATTTAATAAAACAAACCAAAAAAAGATAAAGGGTGTGTGTGGGTGTGGATGTGGGTGTGAGTGTGGGTGTAGTTAGAGAGAAGACTCTCATCCATGTCTACTCACCCACACCCACACACTCTATTCCTAAGAAACTTGGTCATGTTATAAAAAATGGTGGAGAACAAATATGTACTAGTTAAATAAGATTGTTGTATAATTAGATTATTATATGTATTTATAAACCAAAGTTTTTTTTTGAATAAAATATCATATTGATCGATTTTGAAAAATTTATCATTACATTTTTTTGTTGATATTTTCATTGATACAAGAGAAGATTTCATCCAATAATATACCACTTGATGGACCGTCAAGAGTACTCAAAGCTGATACAAATGCATATAGGTTAGAAGTTGTTCTCGATGTGCATAGAAACTAACTTTGTCGCATATTAAAACTTGTGAAACACCCTGTATTATAGTTTTTTGAGAGAAGTCACTAAGCTTCATCATATCTAGCTTGTAGATACATCGTGTTACCCGTATCACTAAGAGTTCTACCAGCATTCGCATGAATGCTTGGATTGCATTTCTCTTTGATCACTAGTGCTTGTTGTTGAAATTCAAATGCTTTATCGTACTGTTTTTGTTTGTTTAAATTGTTTGCGATAGAATTAAGACACGAACCTGTACTAGCATGGACATTCGGATAGAATTTCTCATATATTTTTAATACCCTTTGCTTCAACTCGAAGGCTTCATCGTACTTTGTTTGTTGTTCTAAAACATATCTGATGTGTTTTAGATTATCAGCAATTTCAACTTAATCAGATGGACAAAATTGTTCTCTGATGGAAAGTGCTTGTTGATAAGTTGCGATAGTTTTATCATACTATTTTAGATGCACTCGAAGATAATCAATCTTTTTAAGATCATTCGCAATTTTTTTATGATCTGATGAATAATGTTCTTCGCTCATTGCTAATGCTCGTTGTCGATAAACGAGTGCTTCATCATATTTTGTCTTGATCGCAAAGTGCATTAGCGATATTACGAAGAAGAGTAGTATTGTTATTATAGTCAGATAAATTAAGTTCTTCAAAGATTGTTAATGCTTGTTGATAGTAATCAAGAGCTTCATCGTAGTTTTTTTTTTGGTTTCTGAGGATAATACCCATTTCGTTGAGAATCCTAGCAATTTCTAGACGATTTAAAGAACAATTGGTTTCTTGTATACTAAGTGCTCGCTTTTGAAAAGGATGTGGGTGTGTGCGTGCGTGTAGTTAATAGTCTTTTCGACACTCACACTCACAACCACATCCAACACACACAGTCACACTCCGCTGAAAAGCTTTTTCTCTTGTTGTACGACTTATCTCTCAGCAGAAAGAGAAAGAACATCGATTATTCGTTGAAGATTATATTGTAATTCGTGTTTCTTCATACATAATTCATTTCAAACGATAACAAAAAATGGCGACTCTATCATATTCATGTTTCGTTCATTAATGCACAAGTCCGTCATGCATCGTGTGCACTCATTCTGATCATTACTTTTGCGATAATTATTTGAACAAAAAAAAGCATCAACTTATTGAAAAGCTGCCTCATCTAGCTGATACCGTTGATAAACTTGTCGTTCGATTATCGTCTGTCGAATAAAACCCGTCGGATTGGTCTCGGACCCACACTCGCTCGGGTCCGAGTCTGAAAATATTTTGTTAAGCAGATCCAGGTCCGAGTTCGAAAAAGGTTTGGACCCAGTGGGTCCTAATGGTATGAGAAATGTGCAGTTTATGCTAGTCACCGAATGCAAAAAATCGGGAGAAAGCATCCGATATCTTCGGAATGATTATTCAATTACAATTAAACCTTTCCCCACAAAAGAAGATCCATTATAATTGAAAACTTTGCTTGGAGAAACAATGCGGTGGATGTAATAGAAGGCGTTCTATATTAATTGATTTTTCGAATATCCGAAATTTAATTAGTGCCATTATATCAAAAGATGCTTGGTTTTCAGGGATTCGAGTTGAAAATCTTAAAAGACTGAGATCAATGTTTTTTTTTAACTTTTAAAACCATAAAAATCTAATCTCAAATCCCTAAAATTATTTTGGTTTTCTGAAAAGCTTTTTTAATTAAAAATTATGGAAAAAAATGGAATACAATTGAAGATCACTTTGAAAATTTTGTATGCTTGGACACAATAGGAGAACCGGGATCTTTCGTTACGGGGAGGGTTTAGAAAATTTTTGTTGAGAATATCAAAGTCGGGTTCGACCGAGTCCGGGTCCAAAACTTTTGAACCCGACGGGCTCTACTGTCGAACCATTCTATCTGGAACAACTTGAGCAATGACATGAAGCGGCTGACTATTCTGTCGATGATTATTGTGAAAAAAAAGCGTCACAACTTAAAAAGAATAAGATATAGCCCAAGATTAATTCGCTTTAATCAATCACAATATCCAATTAGAAAAGATCAAACTCAATGAATTTGAACATCTTCGATTTAATTTTTATCCATTAATAATCGATGAGAGTCTTATTGCTCAACGATATCTCTTTCCTCTATCTCATTCAAATCAAACAATACATATAAAAACTGGTATCGAAAGTTCCGTTGGCACAAATGAGAAAACACAATCTCATCAATCGAGAAGGGAAATATTTGTGTTTACTCGATCGAAATTTAAGTCTTGCCAACGAAACGCCATTTACTCACGAAAGCATTCATAGTGTTTGTTGATCATTGACCATCGCTCGCTTTATCATCATCACTTTCGAAGAAATTTTAATGTTCGTTGAGAAAACAATGATACTCGAAAGTGTTCTATCTGCAACATGTTCAGATAACCTTTTATTCTTGTTGACAGCAGAATGGGGCTCATCAATTTATGAATTTAACCTTGGATTTGTGCTTAAATTCATCAAGGAATGTTATGTGCTTGTCATTTGCGAAAAGAACGAGATTATTTATGGTCTCAAATACAATAACGGCTTTCTCGCTGATCCTATCTTCAGCAAACACAGGTATGAGAGTCGTCTTGATCTGCGCTCATTAACGACGTTCGACTGTATCTGGTCAATTCCAGAGATCCGACACATATAAATACAGCAAGTACAAGTATTGTACTTTTACTTGTGTTTTTTCAACTATACTTACTCCTGTACTTGCCCTTGTACTTAAATACAAGAAAAACAACGTTGTACTTTTACTTGCAGTACACAAGAAACTTCGGCGTTTTTTGCATTTCTTTCCTTTTTTAACAGTTGTTGCTGACTTATTTGGCTGAAATTTACTAGTGTCTTAGCTGAGAGATTGTAGAATATTCTGATAAATTGTTAAAAATCATCCATTTACTCTGTTGCAGCACTGCATCATTAGTAGCTCTCTACCAAATTGGCTTAAAAAGTCTTCAAGAATGCAGATTCGTAGTTTATTAATCAAAAACAAAGACTGCTTTACTGAGCTTTCAAACGTTTTGTGTCATACTTCAAAGATTAAATAGAAAATTAGATCTGAAATTTGGCCGATGGATAACTACGACACATCTTAATCTTCCCGAGAGCTTTATCAGAAGTTTTTTATTCAGTTCTTTCCGATGATTTTCTATTCTACTTCTATATGTATTTGAACGATTTTTTTTTCCAAAGCTATTCAATGCTTTGAATTTGTTTTATATATATAGATGTCGACGAATGTAGCTCAAAAGTGAAGACGGACTAATTAGTCGTAGATGAAACAATATAATACCGCATGTGTGACAAATGAGAATTTTCACGATAAATTACATCTGTTCCACGAAAGAGACAGGCGGAAGACTTGAAACTCATGAAACATGTTCAAGGATGACGGTGCACTGTCATATATCTGACGAAAAAGAAAGATACTTGACAATACTTTGAAAAGTTTTGTTTTGTACTTGAAATAAAAGTACGAAGGTTTTTTTCTGTACTTAAGTACAAGTCCAAGTATAGGGGTAAGTATACTTGAAAAAACACAAGTAAAAGTATAGCTTTGAAAAGTTGTACTTATACTTGAAAAAGTACAAGTACATCTACTTTCGTCCTGTTTCTGGTTTGTTCGTATTCATGGACGCTGTTGTTCAATTGATGATGATCAATGTTTGGTTATGGTTCATGATGTTTGTCGATTCTTTCAGATCTCAGCCGACGGGCGACTTTTGAAAACAAACACATGACGAACATGAACGACTTGGCGATATCATTCCGTAGGGCAAAAATGGCATTTTCGTCTTGACTAAGAAAAGTGTTAACTCGCATGAACTTTGATAAATCAGACTTTTTAAAGAATAAAGATAGAATATTAGTTTATTTGCTGAGAAATAATTGAAAAAGTATCACAGTTGTCAACAAAATTTGAAGAACTCAGGAAGATATGTTCGAAAATAATCGTTTCTAGGGTGAGACTTTAACATAAAAGTCAAAATTCAGTATCAACACATGCATTTCATCCCATGACTAAGTAAGATAGTGTATTACGCTAGACAAAATTGTTTTAATATTTTTTGTTTTTTGAAAAATTTTAGATCTATCAATTCATACAGTCAAGAGTTTTCATTTCTACAAAAGCAAAAATACAGCACTGAGAAAAAAAATAATGCGTTACAGTTATTAATTATTGATTGAAATAGTGTATTATTCTCCGTAACCGCTAAAATTACCACATCCGTCGCTGTATCCTTCACTACATCCACCACCATCGACATCCATATCAATATCGCATTGACTTTCTCTACTTTCGCTACATTCATCACGTTCGCTGTCTGAATGACGTCTATTGCTACTTTCTCCACCCCCATCACCAGGATCTCCTCCGTCAGCTCTCTCTCCCTTGATTGTTCCACTACCATGACTGATACCTCCACTGATATCACCATATTCACCGGTTGCATATATAGCAATTGGTGGAATTATCATTGCACAGGAGCTAATGAGTCGAAATTTTCGTAAATAACCTTTGTCAATAGTCTTGCCATAATCTGTTTTATAAGTCATCTTACATTGATGAGCCGTTTTCTGATAAGCATCTGTTAGAAGATTTTGTTAAATAAAATCATTATGATCAAGAATAGAACCGCACAAAGCTATAGAAGCTTTCTGAGAATGTGAAGGAAATCTCATATGTGTATGCCATATTAAATCAATATCAAACGTCGGTACAATAATTTCGTTTTCTTTGGATAATTTCAAAAATGACACATAATTTTGTACCATTTGTTCGAATAAATTTCGATTCATATGTTGTAAATCCATTGAAAATAAATAATGTTTTTTGAAATTTTCCAGAAAAGTACGTTGATAAAGTATGGCACTAGTTAGATCAAGCGAAGGAACAAATTTCAAATGTCCTCTTATCGATTCGGATGACACATTTAAATGATGTTTTTGATATTGTTCTATTGTTAATCTTAGACATCTTTTATCGACCAACTGACCACTTGACAATTGTCGAATACAATCATTATTATAGGCAATTGGATGAAGTCGATGAACATGCCAAATCCAGTCAATTTGCCAAGGAAGTTCTAATTGTTGATGAATAGTCATCATAGTCTGGTCAGACATACGTTTACAATAGTCTTCGATATAATAATCTAACACTTCTCCTTTTTGAATCATTTCTTGGTGTGCGATCACTTGACGAAGTAATAAAATATGATCAATTAATTCAAAATTCGATATTTCAAATGTTTGGCTATCACTTGTAACAATAGTTGCATCAAAATGTGGTATTAAGTGTGAGAAGAATGCATGTGAATTGCCCATGTTTCGTTAATATTGCCGGGTTTTCAATATGAATTTTGTCTTGAACTAAAATAGTTCGATACTCATGCTTTTCAACAAATCGAGCAATGGATAAAGCGCGAATGATGATATGGGAAAATTCCCTTGTAGTCAGAGGCACAAATACCGGAGGTAGGAGGTGCACCCCAAATATTGAAAATTGAGCGTCTTTTTGCTTAGCAACAGTTGTAAAAGGTCTGCTGTTCTGGCCCTAAAATTTTCGCTTCCGGACGCCAAAAAATCGCTCACCGATTCGAAAAAGTTCCCCTCCCCCCTCTAATTTTTAGATCTTATTTGAGCCTCTAGTTGTAGTTCAATATGAATTAGCTCATAACGTCAGAAAACTCTTTCAGGCTATTTGACAACAGTTCTCAGTTCTTCAATAGTATGATACTTCATTGATAACTTCTGTACAAAAAGTCGTGGCACAACATTAAAACGCATATTTATCCGTTAGGAAAAATGCTTTTTCAATCGGAACGTGTGTTTTAAAATCTGCACAATGTCATCTCTTCTAATCTTTTCTTTTCAGAAATTGTTTAATATTTTTCGTCCGAAAACTACAGGTGTTTTATTAGGAGTACTAAAAAATATCTTTGTACAAGCAAAAATCCAGTTATTTTGAAGATGTGCTGTACCTGATATTACTCTTAATGAGTTTTCCTTATCATATTCAGATTATAGAGCAAATATTTATCTTCAAATCTATCTATCTCAGGTCTTGACAGTATATTTCTGTAAAACGTTATAAACATTTGAAGGTACAGCAATGCTAAAATGAAAAAAAGTGTAACTTTTACAACAGAGGCCTTTTTTAAATGTGTATAGCGTTTCAATAAAAAATAATTACAGAAGATTGAGCAACATACGATTTTGTAGAGAAATATTCACTCGATAATTTACCAAGAGAACTAAAATTTTTTGTGTTCAATGTAACGTACTTATTGCTTACTTTATAAAAATTGTCTCTTTTTTTCCTAATATCAACACATTTTTAGCATTCTCAATAAAACATCTGTAGTTTTTGAAAGAAAAATGCTAAAAAATTTATGAAAAAAGATTGGAAAAGATGACATCATGTAGATTTTTAAATATACGTTATGATTGAAAAAGCATTTCTTCTAACAGAGAAATATGCGTTCTAATCTTGTGTCAAGACTTTTTCTACAGAGATTATATTCATCCACTTATGTAATGATATTCTACTTTTTTTTGTTAACAACTTGCAAACATGAACCCCTCAATGACATCAACGTTCACAAATATTTTGAGGTATAACCTACTATGTTTGTTTGGTGAGAAATGATTGATTTAATCGACCGAATGTCAATATAGAGAAACGAACATCATAGCTGTTTCTTCTTGTCTCTCGACATTAAATTTGCAAGCTGGATGGCTCATTATATTTGAAAGAGTGGTATTTAACCGTACGAAACATTTTGCCTTATCTATCGTAAAAGAGTAGACATATACCATTTCAGTTTCCTTTTCTCTCTGTCCATTTTTTATCTCATGACAGAACGAAAAAGAGTATGATATTCATTAATCTCTTCTCTTGTTCTTCTAGTCTTTTCTCAATTTTTTACTGTTGTCAATAGCTAAAATTTGTGAAGATTATATGAATTTAATAAATAACATCAAATCCAATAGCTCAACATCACGTTACATAATAAATTTGAATTTTCAGGAAAGAGGAACTCGTCACCATCTCTCCAAGTCTGACAGGGCAATGACGGAAAAGTTGTGCATTATTAACAAATGGAACAAAAGTAAATGACGATGGGAATATTATAAAAAAAAGGGTGTGGGTGTGGATGACAGAGAAGAAGACGCTCACACACCCGCACCCGCACCCACACCCACACCCACACCCTCTGATGAAGTCGAGTCGTAAATAATTATTAATGTCCAGATTTGTCAAATTCCGTCGATTATTTGTGAGTATGAATGTTGTTTTTTTCGAACAAATGAAAAGTTCAATTCAATACTAAGAAATAAAATGTATCGATCAGGTTCAAGTTCGAATAGAGAATATAGAAATCTTTCAGTGATCGTCACATGCATTGCAAATGAAATTAATTTATTTCGAGTTGGAACCAATCAACTGCTGTTGATTTTTTTTTCTTTTTCTTGACAGATGACGGTGACGAAAACAAAAATTGAATATATGTTGTCATTCGAGAAAAGAAAGAGATTCGGTAAAGAAGACTGTTTGTTCGATTTCAACGCGTCGTTTGCTTAAGGTAATGTAAGTTCTTTTTTCGTTTACCGTCATTATTTCAGGACATAAACAACATCGTTTGTTAATATAGCGACAGGAAAGAAACGAAAGCAATTGGTGAATAAAAATCCGGTGTATTAATCAATAGTACTATTCTTATTTGCCAGTGAATTCAAAGTCTTGGTTTTTTTCAATAAAGTGATCATTTCGTTTCTCTTTATTTTTTAGACTTTCTTGTTGTTCTATTTGTGTGCTCTGCTATTGAATGGAACTAAATTTCGATGAAATAATGATCAATAAGTTTGCTTTCAGTGCACGATTAGAGATTTGCTCGTTTAATAAAAACATTTTATATTCATTTAGATGACAAACTGGACTTCATGAATATTACTTTGAAAAATTTCATGAAAAAACAACAAGATTCATATCTCATAAATAGATAAGGACGTATCATTTAAAAGAATTTAACTATCCCATGTCTTATTTACATGTTTAATATCATCAAAAGTGTAGAACTTGATTAGAAAAACAGAGCTTTTACACTTTAGGACCCAACACAATCAACTTTTTAACTCTAACTCACACTTTCGTGCTTGTGTTGTAGCCGAGCAAATGCCTGAGGTTTTGAAATATAAAAGCATCGAAAAAAAAATTTTATTATTCTATGATGAAAAAAACCAACCATTAAAACTTTTTAGAAATTTTTCCTTGTTAAAAAAACTCTCGAAGGTTGTTGTTGAACAAATAGTTTGTTAGAATAATCTTTGACAGAGTAATGAGTTATGTATTCATGATTTTATTTGTCTAGATAAATGTCAATCTCAAAATAAGCACAAACAGGAGAAGGAAACAACTCAGGTCGAACGATACGGTTCATATACTATATAATACGGCCTTGCATTACTGTGTCCACAATTACGAGAGAATACAGCTCCGTTACAATGCCATATGAAGCAAAGTTATAGTGAAAATACGGATAGCCGTATCCATTAACCTGAAAAGTTTTTAATTTCATGATGTGTTAACAAATATTAATCCAACAATAACATATACGGAAAGTAAAAAAGGTAGTAATTTTGAAGAATTATTTCATGGCAATAGACTAAATTTTATATAGTTAGTTAGTGATAACTTTTTATCCACGGAATGTGTTTCAATCGTTGAAAAGAAATATGATGTTGTCGGACTAGCTGATATATCTCAACTGTTAAAATATTTACGATCGATCATTCGAGTTTCTCATGAACAAAAAAGATGCAATCGAATGTTTAACGAGTTATAAATTGATAATTTTTGGTAAAATATCACTAATTACTCAAGTCAATGGATACAATTCGTATACGGCCGTTTACGATTACTTTACGTCGCATAAACAAGCCGTATCAGAATGAGATTACGGCACGTATACCACCGTATACGTTGCCGTATTACTGTGTCCACCATTACAAGAAAACACGGTCGATTTACAATGTCATATGAAGGAAAGTTACGGTGAAACTACAGATAGCCGTATCGATTGACCTGGACAATGATGAATTTTATTACGAAAGATTTCCTTCCGCAGATGTAGTTGAAGAGTATTGGAAATTTTCTCGCTGAAATGCAATTCATTTAGGACATGTGAACTTTATTCCAGATGTTTTGTAATTAAATCATTATTATGTAAATATTACTTGAAATAAAAATAAATTTTGTTTGAAATTTCTTGTGATAAACCTAACAACAATTTCGCATCAATATTCATGTAGCTCTGATCACATTGTTATATATATTAGATTGTTATTTATACAGTATCTTTATTAGGACTGGTTATCAGACCATATTCTCAATGAAAGAAAATGAAAGAAAATGATTTTGGTTTCGAATGTCATGTTAGAAAATTATGCAAGTTTAACAGAACTGTTCAGTAGCTTTTCAAAAGAGTTTTCAGAAAAATTAATTATTTTAGTTTTATTTTATCTTCCGAATGAATTTAACCGAGTGTTTGAGGTGTTTTCAATTCCTACTTTGTTTACAATGATACTCTTAATAGATTAAGAGAAAAGAAACGTAACAAGATGCATCGGTATGTCCTATTGATTAAGCATGATGTTTGTTTTGATGTAGTCATGGCGTGAAAATTTTCACAACACACGGATCTGATGTAGGTGTGACTGTTGCCCAGTGACTTAAAAAATAAAAAAATATTGATCTAAATGGTTTTTCGTTAAAGAGATTTCGTGCTTTCTGTTATTTCAGGAATATCAACACCATTGCCTTCGTTTGATAGTTTTTAGGTCTTTTTTATTTCATGAATTCGATTATTCCAAAAGAATAAAAAAAAAGTCCATTATTTTTGTTACTTTGGCATGATTTTCGTCACAAGATTTTGATGTTTCTGAAAAACTGGAATCATCGTATTATTTTCATTATTTCGAAAGAACTACCCACTCAGTGACTGTAAAAAAAATGGAAAACCTTTTATGGCCTTTATAAGTTTTATCTCAGAACATGGAAAAAATTGTTTTTGATGATGAATCGAATAAAACAATTCATAGTTTTTCAAATTCATTGATTAAAAGCGGCATTTTAATCAATGAATTCGAAATGCATCAAATTTTTTGTCAGTTTTCTGCAATTTAATCAATTTTTTGTTAAGTATTTAGACGAGTGTGAGCGTGACGTGTAGGTGTGCGTATGACTCATTACTTCGCTCATACTCAAATTCACATCCTTTTTGGCCAATCAAAGCGAGTTTTTTCAGAGATTAAGCATTGTTCTCTAGTTAGTTCATAGGACCTCTTTCAGAACTGAAAAGAAAAAGGTCATCATCTCATCTATTATCGGAATTTAAAAAAAAAAGGCCATCGAGCAAAATGCTTATAACTTTTGAATGAAGATAGCCAGAGCCCTGCGGTTTTCACCATTCGAAAGGGAAGACAAGGGAACGCCTTTTCTCCAATATTGTATAGGACGAAATCATTTAAAAATCAGTCATTTCTACAAAACATCGAAAAAATGCATGAAAACGATCTGTCATTCCTATGAAATTTTGGTTCTGACATCTGGTCTAGATAGAGGAACTTCAGATGTATAGTTCAAGATATAAGTCGAATGATTATCTTTCCACCTCCTAATGTTGAACAAAATAAACTTGTCTATTCCATTGTGCGAAAACTATAGAGTTCTTTTAATTTTTAAGCATATTTTCTTACTTTTCGTCTAAATTTCAACTGAACGGCAGACCGTTTTTTATACATTTTTTCGATGTTTTGTAGAAATGACGGATTTTTAAATGATTTCGTCCTATACAATATTGGAGAAAAAGGCGTCCCCTTGTCTTCCCTTTCGAATGGTGAAAATCGCAGGGCCCTGGCTATCTTCGTTCAAAAGTTATAAGCATTTTGCCCGATGGCCTTTTTTAAAATTCCGATAATAGATTCTTGTTTGTCTTATAAGAAGGTCGGCATCAGTCAAGTTATTCTGACCTGCCCTGATCAGATTCCGAGACCGAATATTTTGTTAGTGACCTGAGCCAAGTCGGACTCTGCTATATGATGCTAAACAGATATCGCTATGATTTCGGCAAAAAGAAAGATGAGATTGATCACTTAAGCAACGGAGATCCGAAAATCGAGAAAAGGTGATGACCGACATGGCCAGCATCGCCTAACCTCGTATGATTAGCATTCGAACTCACAAACGTGAAAAAACCTATCTCTGCAGTCAAAAGTACTCTATCGAAAGATTATCAAACATGCTGCAAGCTCTTAAATACTAAAATGCATTTTTCTTCCATTAAGTATTTAAAAAACAGATTTATTGACTAAATCCACCAAAAAATCTAATTTTGCACTTTATTAAATCCCATTGTTACCTGAAAAATAGACTGTAGTTCTAATGTAATTGGTTGTAAGAATAGACCTCAACTGCTAGAATGAAAGAACTATCTTTATATTACTCGTGGATTAGAAAAGATAGGTTGTTATCATGATAATTCGAAATTTTAGATCCTTATACCTTTTCGATGAAAACGTCAAAAAAAAGACGAAATTTCCTGACGGGCAATATTTTTAGTTTTTTATTCGATGCAGTTATTGTTGTTAAGAAAATGATCTGATATTCTGAAGTATTCTGAAAGCTTGCGGAAAACTGGACAACTTACATATAAATCATTGATATGTAGCTTCGTTTTATATTAAAATGCCAAAGTTCAACCCACCCTAAAAAACAATTTTATTTCTTCTGAAATTTCGTAACGGTCGATGTCTCTTATATAACTCAGATATGACTAAAGCAAAATCGATGAAATTTTTACTTGCGATAGGCCTAAATAATCTGTATCTATGACAAGAATTTCAGAAAATTTGCATCGATCTTTGATGAGATGTGGATGTGACAGTGTAAAAAGATGAAACTCCTTGACGTACTACGTGAACAGGATGTGGGTGGAAAAAAGAATAACACCCACATACGCATCAATTAATACCCACCTTTCTCAGTAACGCACTTCGGTGAATTAACAAAAGACACTGTCTGTACTAGAAAGCAACAGTTATTGATATTGATTATTCTACCAATAATAATGACTGAGTGTCCAAAAATTACAGAAAAAAAATGAAAACTCTAAGCACGTATTAAGGCACAAATAGATTATGATTCACATCAATGATGAAAATTTGTTGTATTGCGTAATAAAACTGTAATCATTCTAACACCATGTACTGGTACATTGACAGCTGTCCAAGTTTTTACGAATTCTCCTAAATCTTGATGAAGCCAAAGATCTCGAATGGAAACAGTCCAGGTTGGAGTAGGTGGATGAGGAGATAAGTTATTATCGAATAATTCATCAAATTCAAGTGTTATATTAGCGGTGATATTCAATCGATTTAGTAGAACAACAGCATGAAAAGATAAAGGACTAAAGTGTGGTGTATTATTCGTTGCATAAAAAGATGACTCATTTTCATAATAAATTGGTTTTGCCCAGATTTCGTATGAACCGTCTGATGCTCGACGAATCATATTACCTGATCGACCTAATTTGTCTTGATTGATTGCAATCACTTCTCTATTCGTTAGAATATTTGCAATTTCCTTTTTCATTACTCTCAAATCATTTCCAGCAATTAAAGGTGAACTCATAATAGACCATAGAGAAAATTGTGAAATATATTCTTCTATTGTTTGTTTACCTAAACCAATAGTTAATATATCTAAATCATTCCAATATCCTGGCTGAGAAGCATAATAGATATTTGCTGCATGATCCGAAATACTTAATGTTGATTCCCATTCATCCTCAATATCCCCCCAAATTCGAGCCATATTACAATATTCAGGAGCCCATTGAAATGGAAATTCTAAATTATTTTCATTTAATATTAATTCATCAGTATCACAACTAAAAACAATTGAACGATTCTGTATAGATAATGCTTTTGACCAACTTATATAAGCAGTAGCTCGATCTTTAATATTATCTTGATAACAACAATCTAATTTTAAAAAATCGACATTCCAACTAGAGAATAATGCTGCATCAAGATATTCATGTTGCCAAGAACCAGGATATTTTTTACATGTCTTTTCACCAGAACTTGAATAAATTCCAAATAATAAACCTTTCGAATGAATATAATCTGATAAAGCTAACATACCATGTGGAAATTTTGTTTCATTATACTTTAACATTCCACTTATTGGATCACGATCAGAAGCTTCCCAACAATCATCAATATTCAAATACTTATATCCTGCTGACAACATTCCGCTGGCAACTAACATATCAGCTATTTCCATGATGTCTACTTCAGTATAATCACAATGAAACACATTCCAAGTAGACCAGCCCATAGGTGGAGTTAACGCTAAGCCGTTGTTTAGACTTGATATAAGAAGTGGATTTATAAATAATAATACCAAAATTACAAATAGCATGACTGACTTTCTAATATATAAGTTTGAAAGGTAATTTCTCTAAGAAATGATGTTATTGATTTTATTTTAATTTTAATCTTCTCAGTTGTATTATTTCTGAAAAGAAATGAAATGTTTTTCTCTACATCATTATTTTACTTTGTTCTAGAATGTGGCAAGAGAAAAAAACAACAGCATATAAAACCATATTAGGTGAACTTTTAGGCGTCGACATGGGTACAGTGGTTACCTACCTATCCATCCATGCAACGATTATCTAGAGCAATGATGTTTGGAATTGTCTAATAGTTTAAATTTTTCATGTATATTTTCCTAGTTAGTATAACAATTATATTCTGGATAGTATCTCAATATTACTGCCATAGAACATATGCCTGAAAAATTGAAATTACTAAACAATTGAGTATGTATGTTTGTAAAAATGTTCAAACAACATCACTCCAGATAATTATCGTCATTTTTGACTAATTTGTGACGATGGCTAAGAATCAGAATTGTTAGATCGTTCAATAATTCGTGTAATTTTTACTGAACGGCAATGTGCTATGTGTGTTCTCGTATATAAATTTCACACCAGTAAAGAAGACGTGTCTATATGGAAGATGCTTCTTAAAAACACATGATTATTGTGCTTGTCTTATTCTGATTGAACTGTATGCGAATGCATAAATGCTCCTGAGCAAAATTTATTTGAGTGTTCAATGACTGTCTTTCGCATTTTCATTAGAAAATTCACATTCATAACTTTCTTTATATGGCACCTTTACTCTTAACGCAATAGTATTTGAAAGGAAGATTTTTCAACAGAATCAAAATGCACTACAGCCGTTTTGTGTCAGTCGTAATCCTTTAAACTTCTCTTTCATATTCATGTAATTCTGTTCTCAAGAATTATTCTGAAAAAATATTTGAGTGATACATACCTGCTTTGACGAAACTGTAAAATGTAACTGATTTTGTTTCCTATGTTTATTCATCTTTTACTATCAACAGAAGCAGCAAAAAAGTCTTATCAACACGCACATCTTTGTTTCACAGATATAACTATTATTACTGATAAGATCTCGGTATTTACATATTCTAAGGAAAAAATATATCTTCAACACATAGAAAATCAAAGCTGAACTTGTATTGAGTGTGATTGTGAATATCTATTCAATTCAATTAACTTTAAATGATTCACAATGCGAAAAATATCAAGATCGCGCCTAAATACGAACTAACGTGGAACAGTCAAGATTGACTATATCTGTACAATGGTGTATATTTCACATCTGTCTTCATTTGACTTCATCCAGATTTTTTTAATATTACTTAAACTGCTGCTCTATTTGGAAAAGTTTTTCAAAGCAGCTCACAAGTATATATAAACATCAAAAGCATCGATTTTTCTAATGAAAGAGTGAGCTATTGAAATCGCCAATATTTGTAATAAGTGAAAAGGATTAAGAAAATATGCTTTCATCAACATAATAATGACTTCCAGTTTATCAATACTACGACTCATTTTGTCGAGTTACTTTTAGACGATGACTTCTTCCTTAATAGAAAATGAAGAAACTAAAGAAATAAAGGAAAGCTCTGAAATTCTTTTTAAATGAGATTTTCGCAGCATTCCAATTAAATAAAGTCATAAACAACTAACAGATTAGATATATTACACGATTAGAATTGATAGCATTAGGCGTTTTTACAATTCGATAAAGTAAGATAAGGTATATATATCAAGAAAATCTTCTGACTTAATTTTTGAACACTTCTCAATATGTGCCTAATCGAATTGATGATGTTATGCCAAGACTAAACCAATCTAATGTCAAAAAAAATAAACGTTTCGATTTACTGAATACTTTTCTAATGTAAGCTTTCAAATTTACAAAACAAATAAGATTCATAATACAATACTTGAGAGAAATAACGTCTCGTAATAGGATATCAAATATTTAAAATAATGATGGATAAGATAGATAATTTCAAGTAAACAATAATGAATAGTATTTATTGGTTGTTGGCATAAAACAATTTTTTTCTGTTTCATGCTGCATTATGTTTTATTAAGGTGTTTTTAGGAATTAATAGAAACAGACTTAAGAAAAAAAACTAATTATGTTACGAAGCTATTATTCGAGTTGATTTATGATGTTATTCTTATTCTCGTGAATAGACGACGAAAGTGAATCCTTTGTTGAATGAAACTCGATACTAGCTGCGAAATTCATTTATGAACCAATCATATTAGACATTATTTTATACTAAGATATATGATGAATCTTATTTGATTAAATTAACGAAGAAGAAGTTGCATCAAAGGGTAAAAATTTTCGATCTCGTATTTATCAGAGAGACAAATTTCTCAAGGTCATCTGCTGTATTTAATGAGAAGCAATGTGCTTTCTTTTTTATGAAATAAAAGAATTATTCATCGAGACTGTATCTATGTCGGTCTCAAAATTAGTAACGAGCACTTGCCGTGAGCGTCAACATCAATATTGACAATATATATAAATTGTGTCTTCTTGTATAACACGTACAAATTTATCATTTCTTTCACATTAACATGATGTCAGCCATTTCTATCACTTACAAATTGCTGCTGTTGACTATCATCATTGGTCCCATTCAATCAAAACATGCTCTTCGTACTTATGTCATGCATAAAGATCATATCATTGTAGACTACAGACTGGCTGAATTTTCAATTTTCGATTCAACTGGAAAACAACTTCAATATCGCATCAAGACTTACGATGCCGGCATTCACGCTGTCATGCTTATTGCCTATCCATCAGGAGAACTCGTGGCAAATCTTGAAGGGGTGTGGGCAAAGGAAATCAAGAATGCAACTTTTTCTATTCTCGATAACCGCTCTAATCAATGGATAGATGGAACTATTACGAACAGTTTTTACCTTATCGGTATCAAATACACGATCAATTGGAATGGAAAGCGTATTGTAATCAAGAGCAAAGTTTCCTCTAGCGATGAAATACGCGATGCACAGAGTCGCGAAGTGCTAGTTAAAGTTAAGGCCAGTAGGTCAGGCTGGCCGCCCAGCAAGTACGAGTTACAAGTCTTTTCTGACAAAGTGCCTGATGCAGTCTATATCTTCGCAGTGATCGTTTTGGATCATACATACATGGTTTACGATGAAATCATTTAACAAAGAAAATATTCAAAAAACACGTACGAATTCTTAAATAATAAAACAAAAAAAAAATTGATCTAGATCATTTCTGTGGATTGGTTTCGTAATGTTCAGCAGCTGAAAGGATTTATTTCGAAGTTTGGTCGTTGAAGTTGCTCAGCATCAAAACTATAGGAAATATTGCGCATTTTTATGAAAAGCCGATTTTTCACGACGACTAATACTCTGTACAAGGAAAGAAAGGTGATCTGTTGGTTAAATCTTGAGCATTCCTAGTACCTGCTACAATCTGTTTCTTTACACTTCTCGTCATGCGTCATCAAGAGATGTATGATACACAAGATTAATTGACAACATAAAATGATAGAATGAAACAAGACGAACTCCTAAGAATAAAAAAAACCTATTGACTGACTCTGTTATTTATTACGATTTTTTTGAAATATTCAAGAGTTGCGAATATTGATTTTCAGTTTTCAGCGTTGCACCGAGTTTGGTTGCATTTTCATATTACTTCTGTATGAGTTTAGGCGGAAGCATAAAAAAAAACCTGTTTTTAAATTTCTTCATAGGAATACAAAAAATAAAAAAAGAAATTTGATGAAAATATCGATTGTGCAAAAATCATTAGAAGCAATTATTGGTGCTCTCATTCAATAGAGCACATTAAAAAGTTCCTACACATTGAGTGTTACTGAAAAAAAGAAGCAAAAAACCAGTTTAGAAAAATTATCAGAATTCATTTCTAATCCATCCATTCCATACAGATTATCGAAAGAACTCAATCTATATTATTCTGTTGCAAGGAAATCATCGTAAGAAAAAAGCATGACACTTCTACTCTTGAATTTTTCGAAGAAATGTGAAAAATAGTAAAAAAAAACCCGATAATGCTACTCATAATGCAAATTAATCGTGATTTTTGCTGAAGAATTTTTCACTCAGATAGCTTGCTTTAATTGTAGCCAAAGAAATCCTACTCTACTCCAAAAAGAGCTCACTGTCTTTGACGACCGTTGACAAAAATTGTGATGGAAAGCAATATTTGTTTTTTAAATCGCGTAAAGCCTTCATTATAACTACAGTAGACAGCTTCACTAAGGTTTTGCCGCTTGTCGCCGTAATTGGTCAGTGCATGGTCCCGTACTACCGAGAGTCATCCGCTAAGAAGTTCGTCTTATGCTTCGTTCAACAAAATTAATTTTAATCTTTTCTTATTCAGAGAAGCATTAACGAAGAAAGTAATGAAAATATCGATACTTTGACATCAGGAATACTGTAAAAAATGTACCATTGCATAAGTGACAAATTGAAAAAGTGCATGACTGATGAAAAAATATGTCATGTCATGACAAGTAAACTACCGTAGCATCAAGTGCATTCTATAGTGCCACAAAGCAAGGTGGCCGTTTAGTCAGTTGAATTTATTTTTCTACTATGTATTTTGTGCAAAAAGCAAGAAAAAGAACGATCATTTAATGCTAGTAAAAAAATGCATCTGTCTTGAAATCAATGAGCTCACATGCCCTCCCTCCTTCCAAATTTCTTATTCAAAGCACCTAGACATACATTCAGTGGTGCAACGAATTCATCATACTCTTAACGAACACCACTGAATGATCGTTTCGTCGCAGCTAACAGTGCAACCACTCTTTCTTCTCTTTCGCCGTAGAACATATTTGTCGTCAACGTAACATAAAGTAAAAATAAAAATCTTCGCTTGAAAGTAAACTAACTCCATCGTTCAAAATTGGCATCAACATTCAGTTTCATTTGCTCTTTCAAAATATTTAAATTTTCTCGAAAGAGTACAAATTTATGACTAATGAATATGATAGACAAACACAATTAATGGCAATTGAATATAAGAGAGATAATGAAACTAATAATTTGTAATTTCTACATCACACATTAGTTCTGAACACCTATCTATTACATTTCTTTAACTCAACATCGATTGCTGCCGTATTTTGTTGAGAAGTAGAAAAAAATCCAACATCAACTGAATAAAACCATTGATCTCATTCTATCGATTGATTCACCTAGTCATTTGTTTGCAGAAAGGTTCAGTTTTGTTGACGTGTCAACACTCATGCTTAGATATGAAGAAAGGTCCACATCACTTTTTCTCTTGTTCATCGAAACTTTGAATTCGACCGCCTCATTCATGAAATTCAGTTTTTATTTATGTTTCACTACTCTCATGTCGATCACATGATGAAGAAAAAAATTTTTGAGTCTCGAATACCTTTTTCGCTTGTAAGAGAAAGACAAGAGAAAGGGTATTGTTTTGAAAAAAAATTGCCAGAGAGTGAAAAACAGTGCATTTGCCTCTTGCTGAAAAAAAGTCAGTTAAACACTTTTGATTTTTACTCACTGAAGAACACAGTGTGCTGTACAGAGCGCAAGCAACAGGTAAAGGGGAATTTGTGAAGCAATTCATTTTGTTGGCTTTTAACTCAAGATATTAAACCATGCACACGTAATTTCATCATATTGCTCTAGTTTCTAGTTTCTAACACAAAGGAACTACTCATAGGTATCTGTCCGTATGAAATGTCTTCAGAAATACTTGAATTGATATCATCAGATATTGGAAAAACTTTCACATGATTCTAGAAGAATATCATACACACTTTGTTTCAAGCAGTTAGTAACTAAGAAAATTAATAAATTCCATCATTAGATAGACTACTTTTCTAAGAATAATGTGATAATTCTACTTTAGTCTTCTTGTTAAAAATCTATAGTTAAGTCAATCAGAATACACAATCATATATGTCAAACTTGAAAAATTGAACTTCAAGTTTCAATTTTCAAATAAACACAGTCACTCACTCAATGCCAGTACCGCTGAAACATAGCCGATTGAAACTTGAAAGTTAAATAGGAATTTTTCAATTGAATTTAACTTTCGAATTTGGCATTATTTAACACAATGGAATTGCTTCAGTTGCGCACGAACATACTTATAATATCAATCGTGAGTCGTCAAATGGTTCAGAGAGAATCAGCTAATGTAGTTAAGAGTTTTCTAAGAAGATTGAGACTTAGTTTTTAAGAAGAGAATCAGCATAGAGAAAAATTTGTTCATAACGAAAAAATATCTCTGACCTGAAAAAGATGACAATAGGAAAGTGAAATAGTGGGGACTCAGATCATTCTGTCAGTACATCTCAGTATTTTCATACATACTCAGCAATAAGAGCAGGGAAGTCTTCGAAAACTTTCAACAGAGTCTATTTTGTAGAATGGTTGACCTTGTTTATATTGATAAAAAGAATTTCATTTGGTATCAAACAATGAAAAAGGTACAGCCAGATTACTACAAAATGATTCTTTACCTTCCTCATTTATCAATACAAAAGAGTATTTTTTCACAAAAATGATCAAATGCAAATGCTCCACGAAATAGACACACATAGAAAGTTTTTGGAGATGTTCTAAAAGAATGATCTGAATCTCTCACAATTTTTCAAAAAGTGGTGTTTTTCCTATTAGTTTATCTATACATTTGTCTTTCATAATACTAATATTCATGTATACTAACTAGCTAGTGATCTATTGATAATGGTGTGGTGTTGTTTTTTTGGTCTAGTCATCAATCATAAAGATGTAGAAAGAGGCAACTGGTTTCTATTCATGTTTGTTTTTACACATATTACTGTATAGAATAAATGACAAACTACAACATTGTCTATTTCATTGAAGATAATCAATCAGATCAAACGGAAGTGATATTGGTCAAAATAGTTCAACAAAATCACAGCAAAAAAATTTGAACGAAAGTGACAATAATAACATGAGTGAAAATTGTGATTTACTTGATCCTTGTACGGAACAGATAGTGCATCGTCCACCAAGATCACCTGGACCTTCATTGGGACCATACTTTCAGTTTATCTCAACAGATTTGGAAAATATGCTATGGATTGGAAGTATATTAATATTTCGACATGTTTCATATGGTCAACCATCAATCGATTTTAATGCAAAGGTTAAAGTTGATTTAGATTGGGAATTTTTATATGAAGATCTATTCGATATGCGAGCGTATCGAATTAATCTCAATATTGATTTACCACAAGGCAAAGGTGATGAAAAAATTTGTTGGACAATTGATTGGGGTGATTATATAACAAATGGAATGTTTCATATAGCTCAATATGATCAAAAATGGCGTGGTGCATTTTTTTCTTGTAATGGTTTTGATGCTACTGTTTCAAAAGAAGTTGCATTAGGTTTAACTTATAATTCTGTCTGGAATCATCTACTTTCTGTTCACAAAAAAACACCATTTCATCTTCTAGTTTGGGGTGGCGATCAAAATTACAATGATTTTGTTCTTGAAGATATTCCATTTCTTCAAGCTTGGTCCCGTATGGCATGGGAACAAAAATGGACATGTGAAATTCCAAAAGAAGCAAAACAAGAAATTGAACAATATTATTTTTATAATTATACTGAACATTGGGAACGTCGACCAGAAATGAAAAACGCATTAGGATCGATTCCAAGTATTATGATGTGGGATGATCATGATATTTTCGATGGTGCTGGGTCTTATCCACCATTACTACACGATAGTCCACTTATGATGGGATTATTTGAAATAGCACAAAAAATGCGACTTCTCTTTCAACATCATACCACACCAGAGAAAGCTCGACGACATCGATTTTTTGGCTATCAGGGCTATAATTTTCTTGCTCGATGTGGTCCAAATTTAGCATTTTTGGGTACTGATGGTCGTTCTGAACGCGATGATAAGACAGTTACACATGAAAATACATGGAATTTGATCTTCAAAAACTTGGACAATGATCTAAACAATGTTCAACATTTGATCGTTCTAGCAGCTGTTCCAATGTCGTTTGCACGTTTTAAAATGGCTGAGTCATTGCTTGAAACATGGAAAAAATTGTCCATGAAACGTCGAAATATTCCACTCAGTCAACATATGAATTCAGTTTTTGGTTTACCTGAACTTTATGATGATCTTCTTGATGAATGGACACATGAAGCACATTTGAAAGAAAGAAATCGCGTTATTTCTCGTCTTCAAGAATTTGCAGAGAAGAAAAAAACAAGAGTAACAATTTTTAGTGGTGATGTTCATTGTTGTGGTGTCGCACGATTTCGAACTCGAAAAAATACTCCATCACCTATTCATGATTTCAAATTGATGTATCAAATAATTTCATCTGCCATTGTCAACAGACCACCACCAAGAATAGTTATTCGTGCTGCTCATTTTTTTGGTACTAAATGGTATCCAATGACTAATACTGAAGAAGCGTTGATTGACTTTTTCGATCAAGCACCAGAATATGGAGCAAAATTAATGCTAAGAAAATTACTTCCAAATAGAAATTGGGTTTACTTTGAACAGTGTGAAACGATGGATTCGACTCCTGCTGACAGTATTAGTCGAACCGGCTTGTTGAGCAAATATGTTTGGCCTATTATAGACTGGTTTCTAATATCAATTGGTTTGAGTTTCATTGTCATTTGGAAAAATAAAAGAAGCACATCAGCAATAAGATCTCGAAGTCAACACAGAACGTCGTCGTCATCTGCTTCCAATAGTCTATCTACACAAGAAGTAAATAACTTGAAAGTTCGATTCTGGTTGGAAAATACTCAGAAAAAGAAAGCCGGCGTACCATTTTCAAGTTATGATTTATTTATTCCTGACTTAAAATAAATCTTTCTATTGATATGTATTGAATTCAACAGAACAATCGGAATTGAAACGATTCAAGACAAGACTTTTCCATTTCTCTTTTATTCTTCGACGTCAGCTTAGACTTCACTACAATTTATTCATCACGAACTTCATGTGTAAAAACAAAAATAATTTTAAACATATGTTGTACTTATTATTTCTTCTGGATTCTAGAACTCAACTCATCCTAATTTTTTTTTCTCAATAAAGGACAAGTAACAATAAGGCCGTATTTTCACCGCCAGCATTTTTTAAAACAATTTTACATGATTAGAGGTGGGTGTGGTTGTGGAATGTGCCTTTGACTGTGATTCTTCTATGTGCACCGATATTCCCACCCTATCTGCAAACTTTACTTGGCCAATAGGTGATGTCCGAGTCAGCATTTTGAAAATGGGCCTGGTATACAATCAATTAATCGAAAAAATTAAAAAGAATACCTTAAATTATTGAATGGTTAGCATAATTGAATGAATCATTATTCTCCCTGACATTAAAGAAGAATTAAAGTATAAAAATTGTAAAAATAATAAATTGAATGGAAATCCTCTAAGATTTTTAATAATGATGAAGCATCAATGTCAGATTCATAAACAATTTAACGAATTTTATTTTAAAAGATCATATTTAGTCCAACGTATGCTTTGATTATTTTTTTTATCTAACTCTTTGAATGCAGCAATTTTTATTTCTCTCTCATTCATACTATTATTCAGGTGTATATCGGTGATTCATTTCACTTATTCCCTAAAAAAAAACTAAATCTGGATCTTATTATATAGCTTGTCAAAATCGATTAGGGAGCGAATTTGAGTCTTGCGTTGACGCGTACACCAGCCTACACCCACATTCTTATGCATATGATGAATCATAGCTTCAATTTGTACCATTTTTGTTACTACAGATATATGCAATTTTGAACAGTAGATATAAATACATATATTGTGTCTCATGATCACCACTACTTAATGTCCTTATATAATCCCTACATATTTTGGACTCCGAATCTGTAGCACAATATAAAGAATGATCGTTAGTTAATGTAGGAGTGGGCTCATTTCTTACCCATACCTGCACTCTTCCTGGTATCAATCCCAACTGAGAAGTTGCTAGAGTCTGAATTAATTTTTCATTACATTGAGATTTGTCTTTGCTATGAGGATCATCTGTTTTCCAAGCAGCATCACTATTAAAAGCCTTAAAAGACCAAGAGATATTTCATATTCACAAGAAAACTACCTGTGACCATGCCTATAACACAAAAATAAGTTAGTGATTTCAAATAACAGTGAAAGAAAAAAAACCTTAGTCACGCTGATCTCTTCCTTCAGAAGCTCTTCTGAGTCATCTAGCTTCCAAAAATCAATTCTTTGCTGTTTATTAATGAGATATAGTGCGAGAGCAAAACAGCAATTTCGACGTCAAAAAGAACTGAAAAAGAAAATCAATAAATGATACTCTCAAGGGTTTGTTTTCAAATGCATACATTTGCATGTCAAACAACTTTAATTATCAAAACCAACAAAAACAAAACTGTTTCTCGATGAACTCTATCCGATAGCTTACATGTATAAACAAAAGAAAGGGAACGAACAATAGATATCATCCGAACATTATTGATTTTCTCATCGGATTGAAATAGTGAACATTATGACATGATCGAAAGTTTGATGAAAGAATTTCTCTCATTAAACTTGACGTTCATCAACGCGTAACAACAAATAAATAGATTGTCATAATAATTCTAGTGCATTTCTCATTTAAACTTACTTCATAATGCATACTCTTGTATTTGTTCTATTTTCAATCAATCCTCTCATCAACTCGAGACACATTCCATTCATTGACAATGTCATACTTGTTCCACTTTCTATCTCAAATAGTACTTTTTCTTACAATCAGACATGTATTGAATGCTTGTGTATGGCTACGCTCTCTATTTCAGCCATAAACTGTTTTCCGAACTATACATGTCAATTCTTTACTAACTTTCCACGTACGTATCGTGTTCAAACGATACCTCAAGGTCGTCTATACTTTCCCAAACAGACACTACCCAACGTTAGTCAATGTTGTATGCCTGATCTGCATGTGCTACTAAG